>JACXGI010002649.1:0-46798 GCA_016801175.1 Esox masquinongy
TGCCAGCGGTTTAGACATTAATGGCTGTGTGTTGTGTTATTTTGAGGGGACAGCAAATTTACACTGTTATACAAGCTGTACACTCACTACTTTACATTGTAGCAAAGTGTCATTTCTTCAGTGTTGTCACATGAAAAGATATACTCAAATATTTACAAAAATGTGAGGGGTGTACTCACTTTTGTGAGATACTGTATATATAGACATATGTTGAGTGTCCACACTATTGCACTTCTCCACGCTCAATATCTCCCAATCGCCCAAGGAAAGAACCATGAATAAACAAGGAATCAAGTGTTCACTATTTTACCATCAGGTTTTCAGAACTTGAACAACTTGAGCAGAACTTGAGCAAGTGTTTCTACAAATGTAAACAAACATTAAAGTGACAGTCTGTATTGCTATTCTAGTAAGTCTAGTACGCCATTCCCACACTAGGGTCGTGCGTATGTCTCTCAGTGTCAACCACAGTTTGTCAGGAGATTTGTGATACTGTTTCACCAGACACAGGTGAGGCATGTCCCTGGGGTGCTCATTCGGTGGGCACTGGAGAGGGTTTGGTTGTTTGTAAGAGAGTCTTGTCACCCTCTCCTAGTGACATTGAATGCCACTGTTCCTCAGCTATTATTTCCTGTGGGGTTTCAACTTATACTCACCCACAGTTGTTTTGCCTGAAAACATTGTCTTGTCTTTTTCATAGCACAGGCGTATGTGGTCCTGGTGTCTGCATACTCAACCATAAATTAGTTTGACCACAAAGTAGACGGGACACCTCTGGATCTAAATTATACCTGGTGACCAGTGTTGGCTGCTTGTGAAGTCTGCAGTAGACCAGGGCTGGAGTCTGCCCTGTGGTTGTTTGTAGCATGATGCAGTACTGGAACAAAAACCAAGAAAGCTTCATTCTAATGGTTCCCGCCGTTGTTCGTTTTAGCCCCTCATTCAGGATCTGCACAGCCACATCTGCTACAACGTTTGAAGCTGGGTGAAATAGATACTGCAAACATGGCAAATTCCATTTTTCTCTTTTCATTGTCTGACACCACAGTCAGGCAAACCATGGATTTCAAATTCCTGGCAAAGCTTTTTGATGGTGGTTGTTGCTCTGATGCTGAACAATGTGTGAGTCGCCTGACATTTCGAGTGTGCATCCACAATAAGAAGGAACATGTGAATCCTGAAAGGGCCTTGGTATTCTATGTGCAGTCTGGATCATGGGCAGTCAGGCCACTCCCATCTACTGGTTGACCTGACCCAGCAAACAGGATTTCACTTTGTTATTTAAGTCCTGATCTATGTTAGAACACCAGATATAATAACTGGCTAAACCTTGGGTGAGCCTCATGGACTTCCTTAATTTTGGCCAGCCAGGGGTTGGGATGACCACTCTTAACTCCCAGAGTATGCAGCCATCCTGCACACTAAGGTCAGTTTTGCGCTTTGCATGATGTCTCAGCATCACCCACTGGGACAGGATGCCAACCATGCATGAGGAAAATTTTCACTTGAACTGGTCGGCATGTACAGGTGAGCTTGACAATCTCTCCATCTGTAAAATTGTCTAGGTCCACTCCTTGCCATGAGCGGAATGCATCTTGATTCACTACAAAGGCTCATCAGATGATTGTGGACAGTGCATATGATGAAATGTCACCCACTGTGGTATCAATGAATCTGTGTAGCCAAGATTATGGCTATACCATTCTTGTCTGTGAGACCAATGCAAATTAGTTTTGCTGACCCATCTTCAACCTGATTAGACAGGTCAAGGAATGGTAGAGAGAAAAGACAGGATTGTCACTTTGTTTTAGTCAAAGTGTTAACTGTAGCAGTGGTTTCAGTTTCTTGAAAGCTTTCTCTTCAACTTACAGTCTTTGTTGAGCAGGTGGTACAGTGTAGCTAACAACTGAAGAGGAACTTAACATTGTAGTTCAGTATGACTCTTTTTTGAAGCATCCCCTGCAACAGATTGTACATTGTCCTCTCAGAAATATCTTGACTAGACACCACTCTGATAACTAAGCAGTTTACTTGTACAAACCTTTGTTTGTGTTGAGTGTGACTCACACTTTAGAATTCTTGTCTAGAAGAAGCTGTTGGTGGGTGTGGCTGAGGTCAAATTTTGTGACGGTTTTGCCCCCTAAATACGGCATAAATAGGTCCTCTATCCTAGTCAATGAGAAACCATCAAGCAGTGTACCATCAAGGTATTGTTGATGCCGATTTCTTCCTTGCTGTCGTATGCAATTTCCACCCTTAGAGTCATTGGTGTTTCCTCTCCTGTGTATGTGCTCAGTCTGCTCCCACATGTTTTGCTGGCAGGAGCCTGTTTTGAGACCCAAGGCTTTCTTTCTCTCCTTACTGATGACTGATGCTGAGGCACCGGCATCAACCTCCATCCTCATCTCCCTTCCATTTACATCCCCCGTAGCATAGACAGGCTCAATGCAGCTCACTCAGCTTAAACATGCTGTAGGAAAAATCCTATTCCTACTCCGCCATGCTGTCTAGGTACTGCCCTGTTGACTGTAGCCTTTATTTAAATGTGCCTTGCCCAGTATGCCCACCCAGTATGCCCACCCAGTATGCCCACCCACTGACTGTCTCTTAGGCGCTCCTGCACTTTCTAGCCAAATGTACCTGATGTTGCAATTGCAACAGACATTATTCATGAATTTACAGTTGTTCGCAATGTATTTTGTCACATCTGAAAATTCCACAGCTTTTCCCTTTTTCCCTTTTGTCTTTTGTCTCCCTATGCATTGCACCACTATTAGCCTTCTGTATGTCTTTAACCTTGTTAGCTGCCATCTCCATCCTTAGAGGCAACTCCACTGCTCTCTTGAAAGACAACATGGCTTTCCCCAGCATACTGCACTCAATGCTGTCCTCATTAATGCCACACACTAATCTGTCACAAAGCATGTCCTCTAACACTGCCCAAAACTCAAAAAGTTCAGAGAGCTGATGTAATTCAGCAAAAAAGTTAGTAACAGACTGACCTGTTTTTTGAAAATGGCAACTTGAACCTCTGGACAATCATTAAAGGCTTTGTATTGTGATGAAACTGCACGAGAGGAAATAAACCCAAAAAAGGAATCTCTCCATTTTATTGTGGTGTAGCCACATTATTCATTCTAATGTTGATTTTAATCCTACATAAACTTAATCAGAGCATTGTTTAGCCTCATTTGTATTTCCATTCGTTAAGAAAAAGTGACCCAGTCTCTCTATATATTCCATACAGTCTGCTTCCAAAAATTAATTGATCGTTCCAAACATTGTCATTGTAACACCAGCTTACTCTTGATCCCTGTTAGCAATTTCCACGTTTTGCTGCTGATGTTTACTGTCAAGCATTTTTCTCTGGAAGGCAGTGGTCTCTTAAAAATTAAGAGACCACTGCAACTTTTTCTTTCCTTTCCAAAAAAGTTGAAAAGGAAGGTTTTGAGTGAGGAACAGAAGGGTTAAAATTAAGAGACCACTGCAAATTGAACACTTCTGTTCCTCACTCAAAACTTTCCTTTTCAACTTTTTTGGAAAGGAAAGAAAAAGGTGCAGTGGTCTCTTAATTTTTAAGAGACCACTGCCTTCCAGAGAAAAATGCTTGACAGTTTAATTTTTCCGGATCTGTATTAAGCTGTCCAGGGCATATTTGCTAGCTAGTGCATTGTTTCACCAGCTGATAAAGGAATGTCCTCACATGTTTCTATGTAAATTTGCTTAAAAATAAACAAATTAAATGCCACGTACAATGCACAGATCCAAAAACAGATGTACAGTATAGGTCAACTCAATATGTGGAAGACTAGCCTGTTCACGAGAATGGTCACAATCAACACAATCAAGAGATTATAATACTATGTTGCACAATATCCACTCAGTATAAATTATTGTGTTTGTTGTCCACATTAAGGCTGATACTCAGTCAAATATAGAGCCAATATGTGTTTTCTGCAGCAGCTACAGTACTAAGCAAAAGTCTTATGGCCACCAGAGAAAATTGGGTATTATGTCTCCCATCTCCGAAAAATTCTTCTCCCTTCTGTCTCCTGGGACTGCCTCTTTCACCCTACTTTCCTCGCTTTCCAAATTCTATGAATCTCACTGCACCCTTTCCTCCCAGCCGGTTGGGCTCGCCCCTCCTGCTCCGTTGCTAAATGACTCACTGCAACCTCACAGAAGTGGGCTTTGGGCAGCTGAGTGAAAATGGAGAAAAACAAAACTTCAGAAGGACCTAACATTCTCCCAATCACTCCTCACTACCTTCTCTTCCTCCCTATTCGCTGATAAAGCCACTTTTAATCACTTGAAATTTAATCTTCTTCCTGGAACCCCAGGAGAGCATTTTCCACCTTCTCCTCACTCTAATAACCCTTCACCTCCTCCCCGTCATCTTCCCTCCTTGCAGATGAATTTCTCAACCACTTGAAAACGCAGTTGATAATATCCACACCTCACTCACTCAGACCAGCGGGCCCACTGGTCCCTCACATGCCGAACTTGGCTGTGCATTAACTGCTTCTCCCTCATTCCAGATAATATCCTGCAGGTAGTGATGGCTGGCCGTCCGACTTCGTGCTCTCTCGGCCCCATCCCGTCCTCCTTTCCTCAGACCGTCTCTGGAGACCTTCTCCCATTCCTCACCTCCCAACTCATTCCTGAACACTGGTTGTGTCCCAGTGGACTTCAAGATGGCCAGAGTTGCTCCCCTCTCAAAGAAACTAACACTTGATCCCTCTGATGACACAAGTTACAGGCCTGTATCTCGCCTATCTTTTACTTCCAAGACACTTCTTACCTGTCTCAGAGCAATCCGCTCGACCCTAACCAGTCAGGCTTCAAAACAAACCACTCGACTAAGACTGCTCTCCTCTATGTAACAGAAGCTCATCAAAATGCTCAAGCTAACTCTCTCTTTGTTGTCATCCACCTAGATCTGCAGACGTAGGCACTGTGAACCATTGCATCCTACTTTCCACACTCTCAAATCTGGGCGTCACAGGCTCTTCACACTCTTGGATTTCAACCTATCTGGCAGGCTGCTCCTCCCAGGAGACGTGGAGAGGATTTGTGTCTGGCGCGCAACCTCTTATAACTGGTGTTCCCCAAGGCTGGGTGGTAGACCCTCTCCTCTTCTCTCTATACACCTATAAATATTTTGAGTTTTTCCATAATTGAGCATCCACCTCTGTGCATAGACGTATGCTAGTTTTGTTGTCACACGAAATATGGATATTTCTGTTTAATTTTCTTCAGACAAGTGTATGTGCAGATGCAAGTGGAAAGTTCTACACAGTGTGTTCTATTGTGTCTCTACAGGTATGTGCTCCATTTAGTTAGTAAGTAATTCATTGACATTTGAAATTCACTGCTAATGTCTTTGTGATGAAGTGGGCTTGTAGGTAAATTCTATGTGTAATATAATGTGCAGAGGGAGATATTGCATATGTTGAGTTAAGAAAATCAAGAAAACTCTTCTCTGTACTAATTATAATGGATGAGAAAAGTTTTAGAATATTGTTTGCAGGATATAAAGATTAACACACAATATTTCATATGTTGTTATTATAATACTTAAAAGTAATTGTACTTAGGTATTATTATTATATGTCACATTCCAGGGAAGGCAGGACATGTGGAGTAGAGTGCACAGGGAAACTTCCTTTATTATTCCTACTGTCAACAGATAACAAAATAATAAAGAAGAGACCGCTAACGTGAACTGACACAACACAGCATACAATGAACCACAAAACAGAAGGCAAACCAGGGTAACTTAAATAGGATCCCCAATCAGAGGCAATAGGGAGCAGCTGCCTCTGATTGGGGATGCTTAAATAGAAGTGCATATAAAGATGCCAAGAGGCACCTCTGCAGTCAGGCCCTGACTGTGGCCTCCAGGCACATAGAGATGCCTATAGGCACCCCAGCCAGGACCTGACATTATAATGCATATGTTTCAATTGTAAGTATTCGCATGGTCATGTGAGTTCAGCAGAACGAAGTTGCCTTGCTGATGATAAGTGTAGGCATATGTGCAGATGCAAGTGGAAACTTTTAGAGTGTTTTCAATCGTGTCTCTCCAGTGTCTCTCCAGAACAAAATTGCCTTACTGAAAAAAAAGAGCACAGAAAAGGAAAGTTCCTCGTCCACTCGATTGTATTACAACGCACAGGCCGTTACATTCACATGATCTTTCTTATCACTGCTATGCAGATGACACTAAGCTATTTTCTCCTACCACCCTTCTGAAACCTAGGTGAAAACATGTATCTCTGAATGTCTGGCTCTGCTTGACAGACAACTTCAAGCTTAACCTTGACAAGACTGAGGTGCTCTTCCTGTGGGAAAGCCTGTTCACTCTAGAATTTGTCCTTCATGGGTGACAACTACACGATGTCCCTCTCCCAGAGTGCAAAGAACACTTGCTTGGCCCTAGAGGACACTCAGTTGTTCTCTGCTAACATCAGGGAAGTGACTCTTTCCTGCATTCTCATGCTCTACAACATTTGTAGAGAATGACCATACCTCACACAGGAAGCAACACAGGTACTTATCCAGGTACTGGTCAGCTCACATTAAAATTACTAAAACTCACCATTGATAGGGCTCCCAGCGTGTATGTAAATAACATTTGTGGACTTACTTACTTGAACTTGAGCACTAGGACCAAGTCTCGAATGCTGGAATTCAGACTTCAGCCATAGAGACTTGGTGGCACAGATTTAGACTCAGACTCAACTCTGACTTAACCAAAGGGACTTGAGTAGAGAGCACTTGGGACTCTACTCAGTCTCAAAGTTTAGTCTCTTGATTACATCTTAGCTAGCTATTGTGTACTTGGTAATTGTCCCCCTAGATGACTATGGGCAGTGGATATTACACGTCATGTGCTTTCTTTCAACTAACAGGTAAATACTTTCGGTCTTTTGCCAAATAGATCATTTTTTAAGTTTAATAAAAACAATATAAAATTAAAGAAGGTACTTCCAGAAGTAAAATATAAACAGTGATACGAATACCAATAACACGGAAAAACTACAACTCTTAAAAAAAATCAATGTCATTGCTGTACATAGATTTAGGCGTGTTTACAGCAAAGTGACATTTTTAGCATGTTAGCACAATAAGTGCTTATTGGCATAATGTGGTGTGAATAATGTTCTATGTCAATGCAGGATATTATGCAAACTGACATCATTGTATTTTATTGTCATCTAACTTTTATCATGTATTATTGCGTGAAATAAACATTTTTTTTTCATCTGACTGTCTAACAATCCGTTGATAAAAGGCTAATGTGAACAAGGTCTACAGGTCTAGAACAAAATTACGAATAAATAATGGTGAGGCACCTTTAATGCGCACTGGTGTGCACCTTTAATGCCAGCAACTGAATGATTAACAGCAATACTGCCCACTGCACATACGTTCACTGGAATACAGTCCTAATTTTCCAATAATAACAAACAATGTTTTATTTAAAACAACAAATTGTGTGAAACATTTAATTTTCCCTGCTTTTCAAAAACAAACCTTTTCCTTTTGTGGGGCCTTGACTGGCTGGTGATATTAAGCCTACAAAAGTGCACATTTAGCAATTTGACTGTGTGAAGTATGTTGACATCTGCTCTTTTCACTTAATTTGCTGTCTAAATATATTGAACTCTGAGGCCTCACCTTTGCAATCATTTGGCGATTGAATTGGCAATATGGTTAGCAGAAGTGATATTATATGTCAGATGTGTTCACGTTAGCTTCAGTGTCCATGACTAAACACAAATCCAAGAAGTCCAATTTAGATGTCCATTCCACTCTTTCAACCCAAAGCCATTCTGTAAGTTATGGACAATCCCTATTTACTGTAAATTACCGTTGTACAGAGAAGTCACTCAGAGTCACAATACAGCAGAAAACAAGTCAAGTAGGTTGCCCGTACAACTTCTTTAAGATTAGTATACCCTTCCCAAAAACTAACTGTATACAGTGGAACTTGACATACTACACCCAAGGACACAGGGACATCATGCAATCCAATTTAATGCCTTGCCATACTCACAATCTCTTTTATTTTTTTCTCTCTCTGCTAAGACCCACAATCCCTTTAGATCTCAAGAGGCTTAATCAGTGTATGTGTCAAACTACTTCGCAGCAGCCTTTGGACACAGCGGATATTACCCATCTTTCCCTCGAACAAATCTGTCAGTCCACCCAACGGGAAATTAAACTTCTCATTTTGCTGACAAGCTAACTGTTTTCTGGAACACCCTGGCAAAAAGAGGAAGCAAAAAACTTGAATTCCTCATTGTCCTACACAATCAGGGAGGGGTCTGTGCATCTGTCTCTGTCTGTCAATTTGCACGTCCAAATGTCACACCTGCCATCTCAGACACCACAGGCATGATTTTGAAAACCTTTTTGACGCGTCAACCTATAGACATTCAAGATTTACAGAATTTCACTGATTGGCTGGATGTTGTCTGATGGTAGCTATTAAAAGCAATTTAAAAAGGCCCTCATGGCCCTAACCTTGTTTGACCTAATGTCACAAAATTTGGTAAATATGGTGCTTTGGAAAAGTTCAAAACTTTTTAATTACCAATGCTACATTAAAATGTCATTCTATTGGATATTTTATTTTAAGATACTGACACTCAAAATTATTGTAAGGCGATGTTGTTTTTGTGTTCGGAAATATTACCAAAGAAAATTAAAAACTGAAACACTATATGTTGCTGGCATAAGTATTCAACTCATGTGCTGTGGATGCTTCCTGTTTGCACTGAAGTTATTGCCAATATTACCTTACCATTGGCCTCCATCTGGCAACCAATAAAATTGCTGTCACATTTTCTGGGTAAAACTGTTAAAAGAACATTAGTCAAAAAAAGCATAGAAAATATACACAAATGTTCATACGTTTGGGGTCACTTAGAAATGTCCTTGTTTTTGAAAGAAAAGCAAATTATTTGTCCATTAAAATAACATCAAATTGTTTAGAAATATAGTGTAGACAATGCTAATAATGAAAATGACTATTGTAGCTGGAAAATGCAGATATACAATGGAATATCTACATAGACGTACAGAGACCCATTATCAGCAACCATCAGTCCTGTGTTCCAATGGCATGTTGTGTTTGCTAATCCAAGTTTATCATTTAAAAAGGTTAATTGATCATTAGAAAACCCTTTTATGATTATGTTAGCACTGCTGAAAACTGTTTTGCTGATTAAAGAAGCAATAAAACTGTCCTTCTGTAGACTAGTTCAGTATATTCAGCATCAGTGTTTGTGGGTTCGATTACAGGCTCAAAATGGCCAGAACTTTCTTCTGAAACTCGTTAATCTATTCTTGTTCTGAGAAATGAAGGCTATTGCATGTGAGATACTGGCTCTAACCAGAATAGATAGGAGTGTGAGGCCCTGGTGTACAACTGAGTAAGAGAATAAATACATTAGAGTGTCTAGTTTAAGAAACTGACACCTCACAGGTCCTCAACTGCCAGCTTCATTAAATAGCACCCACAAAACACCAGTCTCAATGTCAACAGTGAAGAGGCGACTCCGGGATGCTGGTCTTATAGGCAGAGTTGCAAAGAAAAAACCATATCTCAGATTGGCCAATAAAAAGAAAAGATTAAGACGGGCAGAAGAACGCAGACACTGGACAGAGGAAGAACTCTGCCTAAAAGGCCGGCATAGGTACTAACACTTACGCAATCACTAACGTATATAAGTCACTCTCGATAAGAGCTTCAGCTAAATTACTATAAAAAGCCCCATTAGCTTTTTGCACTGATGTGTACAACATTTACAAGGCCATTGATTGTCTAGTTTAACAGAAATTAGCTCGTCAATAATATGCATATCTTAATTGGAGCAAAGGGGTCAGCGAAACATTTGTGACGACATGTTTACTGTTTCTTTGTTCAATACTAGCAAAGGTGATCCCTGATAATTTGAACGAGCAGTGAAGTAGCTAAATCACACATTAATATGAGGTACTGTATCCGTCCCAACTTCAAAAGTCCTGCCTTGTGCGATGGAATGGAACCAGCCAGGGACTGTTTGCTTTGATTTAACTCAATTTGCATAAACCTTCCCAACTATTCTTTTAATAAGTGATCCACACCCTGGGACTTGCCAGTGACAGATTTGCATATTATAGACAACATAACCTTTGATTTCATAAAGGGAAAAGATATGAATCTATCAACCAGACCAGTTTTTTTTATATATATATTAGATACAAATATTGTTGTGAAAATGACAACTGTTCAATCATGAACAAAAGCTCCAACCACTGGAATAACCTTTTCTCTGCAGTGGCCATTGCCCATCATGATGTTCTCATTCATGGACTTTGCTCTGTACAATATTTAATAACTATGCGTTCTGCATTTTCATCCTAGATCTGCACATTGATCTTAGCAGTGCCTTTATTACTATACCACAGGCTGACTTATTTTGCATGTTTCTCCCATCGCACATCATCCAGGATATTTTTTCCTGTACTTCTCCAAATGCATGAGTTATAATGTGGTCTGTAGTTTTCAGCTTCAGTGTTCATAGTCTACACTGTACTTCATGTGGATTGTGTAAACTCTGCATTTATATATTTTGTCTGTCTGCTCTGTGTGTATGTGTATTATGTATATGGTGGCAGAACCATTTCACTGAGTCAAATTCCTGTACATGGAAATGTTTTTGCTGAATAAATGTAATTCTGAAAATGGCAGACCTAAGCCTAATGCCTGCAATTGTCTGGCTTTACAGTGCCCCCTGGTGGTGTTACTATGATTATATTCTTAATGAAATAACTTTCAGAACAATATGGAGGATGTCAGAGTCGTTTTTCTTGCTAAAATCCATTAGACTAGAAATTCAGGGACTGGCCTATAACTAACAGATGACTAACATGTTTTGTGCAATGGTGTGTTCAGTTTTCCATCATGCCAGCCCACACTTGCAAAAAAGAAGAAAATGAAATAAAACATTGATATTTTTTATGTGTGCACTGATGGGCAAATTAATTTAGCATGAAGTGTTCACTTAAGCAATAATACATGAAAGGCCATGTGTTATGACATTTCTATCATCTCTGTGATGTGGTAATAGCACAAACCAACACAGTGATGATAAAAATGTCATAACAAACAGACTCAGGTGTACGGCTTTAAAAAGCTAAATGTATTCCCAAACCATGCATTTATGATAAAACAGTGAAGCATTGAAGTGCACTTTTACTTTCAGAAGTTTAGTTTCTATGAATGCTGTCCATGGTTCTGAAAACAGCTCATGGTTATGCATGGGCAAATCAAATGCCAGTTCGAAATCGCTGTCCGCGGTTCTGAAAACATTGTAGTTCCATGCATAATAATAGGCTTCCTCTAACTTCGAATAAGTTACCTCAAGTTAGTAATGAGGTACCCTATTAATGTGTTATCGCTTAGGTGAAACACCGTAGGAAAAGCACAGATACAGCAGGTCAGAATAGAAGCCACAATTACACTGTTTTTTGGAAGATCAGAAGGTTGATTGCTATTTACACAATTAGTGAATGAGGTACTCTATTTAATGCCAAGGTCTCAAGTGCAGCTTGTGACATTTCTCAGCTGTAGCATAATATTTGATTAAATATACTGTATATTTATGGTTTGTGCATACAATATACATCACATGTAATCTGTTTAGGATGATACAAATTAATTTACAAAGTGTATTATTGTATCTAATTCTAAGAAGATAGTATGCAATATTTATATACTATATGAGTTTAAGAATTGGTCTGAGAATTCAAATCAAATTCAAAAAGTATTTACTTGTAAAATGAAAAATAACTGATTAAATTATACAAGGGATAGAAATAGCAAGGCATTACTCACCTAAGCATTGATAGTCTAGACACAAGGTTACAGTTACAAGACAAAGCAACAATTAATGGCCCTCTAGTCCAAAGGCATAAAGGGCTAACCTATCAGTGGAGAGCCGAACAATGGACAGGACAAAGCATTTTCATTTGACCTGTTTATATTTATAACTTGAACCCACAGACCAATTTAAAAGTAAATAAATAAAGAAACAAATTCAGAAGTAAAGGATATCCAATCAGATCAAAATAGACAGCATTCTCAGAGTTGGGGTCACACCTTGGTGTTTCTGGCAGAGGGTTTTGATGGATACAAAAGGTAAAGCTTCCTAAAGCTGATAACACATTTGCATACAGTAACTGAAGGTTCGCCCAGAATAGATACATATTACCAGAGAGTTCATACATCCATTTATATTGATCAGAGAGCAAATTACAGAAATCAGACTAATTTTAATGGTCAGATATCTGGATGCTATAACAGAACGAAATGTTATGTTTCACTTGCTTCGTAACTAACAGCTGTTAACTAACAGTGAAATGCTTACTTGTGTCCTATTCATACCAAGCCTGAACGCTGCCAATTTGACCATGTTGTGAATTATATATTGACTTTTTTTTCCCAATATGAATGGTGCCTGAAAGAAATGGGGGCAACCAAGCTGATACATTTGTTTTTGGCAATGGACCTAGTGATCATTACCGTAATGTAATGGGCCTGGTTTAACATAAATGGAGCCGTAATCCTGCAGAAGCTTTTTTTTGATTGGTTCACGCACTGCTTAACACGTTGTGACTTTGAGGTCTTGGCACAAAATGCTCACTGGCGTGAACCAATCCAAAGTTTTACAGTGATGATGCACATTTGACTAGCTTGTTGACATCCTGGAAATGGAAAACTTGGAAATCAACTCTAATAAATTCTAATGAATTGTATGGACAGGCTGTTCACCGGAAGAAATTACTGTTCCTTGTGCTTGTTTCCAGAAATCATAGTTAGGACCAAACTGGGTGATAAAAAATATTCATTCATGTCCAGAAGTACAATATACTATTAAGCCAACAGTAGTCAAAAACCTTCTCAAACATATGCCAAAAGGATTTTACACTATGTAAATGACTATTGTAGTTGGAAACGGCTGATTTTCAATGGAATACCGACATAGGCGAACAGAGGCCCATTATCAGCAACCATCACTCCTGTGTTCCATTGGCACAATGTGTTTGCAAATCCAGAGTTGCAAAGAAAAAG
The DNA here is from genome assembly GCA_016801175.1 of Esox masquinongy. Taxonomy (NCBI): domain Eukaryota; kingdom Metazoa; phylum Chordata; class Actinopteri; order Esociformes; family Esocidae; genus Esox; species Esox masquinongy. Next base: position 13,127 of record JACXGI010002649.1, read on the forward strand.
CCATATCTTAAACTGGCCTATAGAAAAAGATTAAGATGGGCAAAAGAACATAGACACTGGACAGAGGAAGAAGTCTGCTTAGAAGGCCAGCATCCCGGAGTCACCTCTTTACTGTTGACGTTGAGACTGGTGTTTTGCAGGTACTATTTAATGAGGCTGCCAGTTGAGGACCTGTGAGGCGTCTGTTTCTCAAACTAGACACTCTAATGTGTTTATCCGCTTCCTTAGTTGTGCACCGTGGCCTCCCACTCCTCTTTCTATCCTGGTTAGAGCCAGTATGGGCTGTCCTGTGAATGTAGTACTACACATCATTGTATGAGATCTACAGTTTCTTGGAAATTTCTTGCATGGAATGGCATTCATTTCTCAGAACAAGAATAGACTGATGGGTTTCAGAAGAAATGTCTTTGTTTCTGGCCATTTTGAGCCTGTAATCAAACCCACAAACACTGATGCTGAATATACTGAACTAGTCTAAAGGCCAGTTTTATTGCTTCTTTAATTAGCACAAAACTTTTCAGCTGTGATAACAATCGCAAAAGGGTTTTCTAATGATCAATAAGCCTTTTGAAATTATAAACTTGGATTAGCAAACACAACAAGCCATTGGAACACAGGACTATGGTTGCTGATAATGGGCCTCTGTACAGTATGCCTATGTAGATATTCAATTGATAATTGGTTGTTTACAGTTACAATAGTCATTTACATTGCTATCAATGTCTACACTGTATTTCTGATCAATTTGATGTTAGTTTAATGGACAAATAATTTGCTTTCCTTTCAAAAAGTTGTTTACAACATTATCAATGTCTACACTGTATTTTGATCAATTTTATTTTATTTTAATGGACAAAAAATGTCTAAGAAAAATGTCTAAGTGACCCCAAACTTTTGAATGGTAGTGTAAATACTCACCATTGGTTCACAAAACACCTTACCTAGATGCTGAAATGACACAATCAGACTTGTTGATCAAAAAATGTTAACATTATTTTCAACTTATGTTAATGGTCCTAAAGATAGCAATAGACCCTAGTACCCCTCCAACCTGTCAGATTTACTATCTACCGTGTATAAAACGATACAAGAGGTGACAGAATGAAGAGCTTGGGTAGCAATATAGGGTTTGGTCCTTAGCTGAAGGTAGGGAGGAGAGGTTGCCTTTGCTGTTACATAAGCAAGCAGCACAATATTTTTGTGGATACGAGCTTCAACTGGAAGCCAGTGAAGTGAGCAGAAATGCTGGGTAACATGGGAGTACTTGAACAGGTCATTCAATTTGCCCTGCATCATTGGAGCAATTCCCAGCAGACCTGGGACCGTTGATGTAGAGATGTGTCTTCCAAAGCACATCTGATGCTGTTCTGGTTGTTATCATGCTGCTCACTCAACCAGAAGGTCTAGAGCTAACAAATAGAAAATACCACACTCTTGCCTAATTGACTGAGCTCGCAGGCCGTAATGCCCAAAGGAGTACTTAGATTATGACAAGGCACGGCAACCATATTTGATAACTAACTTGATCTAATCTGCAAGCAGGATTCGAACCCTGATCTCTCAATAATGCAGCTAGTTGAACACCATTCTAGGTAAGTGGCAGAGGTTTGGTGGCACATTAGTTTGGTACTAATTTAAGGTAGCCTGGTAATGGGCTGATAATGCATTAGTTTGTATTAGAGAGTCAAAAGCAAACATCGCCTTTTGAAATTACCTTGTTGTGCATAATGCCCCAGCAGTGTATGGTAGTGGTGCGTTGTGGCTTCAGGTCCTGATACAAATACTGTCTCACTAGCAGACCTCACAAATAAAATGCAGAAAGATTTGAAAAATCTTGGCACCATTCTCACTATTGTTTCAGAAATAAAGAATCCTCTGACCATATCTCTATCAGAACATCTACACTCAGTATAGGCAGTACTTTTTGTATTTAATTACATGGAGCTTAGTTGCAAAATTTTTAAATGTGAAGCACTTGATTTTCCTAGCCTTGAGGGTGTGGTGTGTGAAGAAGACGGAGCCAGGTGCAGGATAGTGTGAACTAAGGAAATGGTTTAATCAGCTGGTACAGCAATCCACAGCAACGCGTAAACCAATACAGTTCCACTTAAGTGCATATAGCAAAAACGAAAACACATGGGTTAATATCCCAGAGATAAAAATGAAAGAAGGCTCGTGAAGGAGCTTGCAACATCTCTACATGGAAACAATAACACACAAAGACACTGGGGGAGCAGAGGGAGTATATATACAGAGACTAATGATGGGTTATGTACCAGGTGTACGTGAAAACAAGACAAGACTAATAGAATGATGAAAGGAGGAAAGGTGGTGGCTAGAAGGCCAGTGATGACGAACGTTGAAGACTGCCTGAACAAGGACAGGAGCCAGCTTCGGAGGGAGTTGTGACAGAGGGTGTCACAAATGCTTTACTTTTTTATAGGCTTAATAATAAGTTAAAAATGTAGCCTTACCTCTTCAGTTGTATACATGTTCGTTAAAAGGCATAGCCCATGACATGTAGCCCATTTAAAAGTTTTTATGGTCACCTTCATGTCATTTATTAAAATAGGCTTCAATCAAATCATTCATGGTTATATTTCAATATGTAAAAACAAGTGGTTAACATACATAATCATAAAATTATTGGTTTTGTTTAAATAATAACTTAAAATAGAAAATTCTATGGAGCAAATTAAGAGCTGTGTTTTTTTCCCCTGTGTGTGAGGAGCAGTGTTTAGCTCAGAGCGCGATGAGCAGGATTTCTGACAGCTCAGCTCTGCTCACATACTCTGGCTCGTACCCTGCGTCTCTCCCAGTTACAGGGGATATGACGAAACCAAGCGGCTTGGTATATAGAGAGAAACGAAGAGGGCCTAGCACCGAGCTCTAGGGGACAGCAGCGGTGGTAACCCACGGGGAAGACTCTGATCCACTCTATGTCACAGCCCCAAGAGGCAGCGTTGAAGGCGGCAGACAGATCTTTGAATACGAGAACAGAGGAAAGCGAGTCAGCTTGTGCAGTGCAAAGAGCCTCTGTGGCACAGGCAAGCGGTCTCAGTTGAGTCAACTGTCTGACTGGCTAGGGTTGAGGAGATCCTGAGAGTTCTGAGAGAAATCAGTTCAAGTGCTTTGGACAGGAAAGACAGATTGGATACGGGGGGGTCGTGAAGGACGATGCCAGTGGTCTGGGATGAGTTGATAAGGGAAGTGCGGAATGGGAGGTCTCCCGAGAGATCTGAAGGAAGTAGGAGCTGATGGGTTCAAAGGGCCAGGTTGTCAGAGTGCCTGGAAATTTCTATGTGCAGGATTTTAATCTGGAGAGAGTGGGGGAAAAGCGGTTAATATGAGAACAAGTCCTGTGTGTGGGTGAGGAGTGGACCCAGTAGGCTGAGTATATGAGGTGCAAAAGTCATCAAACTTACTTTCAAAGTGGTTGACAAAGGTATCCGCAGAAAGGGAAGATAAAGGGGAAAGAACTTTGAAATATGGAGTGATAGAAAGTGGTTAGCGGACAAAGAGGAAGAGAAGGTAGTGAGGAGGGAGCAAAAGAATGATAGGTCTTATTTTGCTCAACTGCCTGTAGCCCTCTTTTGTGAGTTTGCAGTGAATAAATTATCCACAGAGAAGGCTAAAGATTTAGGAGATGGGAGATATGATATGATAGAGAAGAGAGAAAGTAAGAACAAATTAGTAAGAACAAATAAGAAGTAAGAATAACAGCACATGTGCATCTGAGTAGGGGTGTGTGGGTAGCGTTGAAGAGAGAGAGGAGGGGTTTCAGTGAGATTAGTCGATATACAGCATCTAGTAAAGATGAGGTTAAGCTCTTTGCCTGCCTTGTGAGTTGGGGTAGAAAGGGGAAAAAAATAAAATTAATTGTTCTGTCGAGCAATACTAGAAAACATTAGATAAAGTAAGGAATATCCATATCACCCCTGAGTAGAGAAGCAATAGTCGAGCTATAAATGACACAATTCCCTCTATTAATGAAACACCTGGTTTGGCATAAGACAATCTAGACTGTCCCAAGTGACACTACTATCTGAGAACTGTAAGAGCAACAGTTAAAATGAAAGAGATCACAAATCTTTAGTAGGTAAAATAACATCACCATGATTCATCACTTCTAAGTGGCCTGTCTGTTTATTCAGAAAATAAAGTAATACATTATCAAAGGTATATATTATGGTGACTGAAGAAGAGGATAACACCCTATTACACTGCATAGCACTTTTAAAACAATCTCTACTACAGATCACCAAATTCACCAAATCAACCTGTGCCATACTTTCTTGCTTCATTCACCATGAAGAAAAGCAGTTTACGCATTTTCCACTGCTACAAGACTGTCATTGCGCATTAGCTAATTCACTTATTGACCTTAGGCTGGTGCTAAATGCAAGTATGTTATTCTCAAGGTCCCAGAATCTACAATTAGGTCATCTCAAGAGTACAACACTTGATGTTACAGTTATAGTACATGTTCCAATGTACATATAACTTGAGATTGTTCTCCAACATGATAACTTCTCTTTAAAAAACATTCATTGATAAGTTGGTGGAGTAACTGAAAATCCAAATGTTTTTTAAAGAAACAAATCATCACTTTAAATCAATTTTATGTTTGTGCTTGATTTTGGTGGTTTTATATATGCATGCATCAACATCGGTTGAAACCTCTGGATGCAGTCTACCATGCCACCGTACCTCTCAGGAACTACGTTTGTATGGAACTATTTGGTAAACCGCTATAACCTTCTGTATGAACATAAATCGGTGGAATTACGTTCTCTATCAACATATCCCCAGTGTTACTGGTCCTAAACGTAATCAATTTAAAACGAAAAACGTCTCATTAACAATAACATTTACGGTTACCGGTTAAGGTTAACATAGGGTTAAGGTTAGGCATGACAACTGGCGTTAGTGTTTGGAATGAGGTTAGGGGTAGGTTACGGTGAAGGTTAGGTATCACAGTACTGAGGTTAGGGTTAGAATGAAATTTAAGGGTAAGCTTACAAAAACAGAAAAACACCTGTCTAAACAACACAATTCCCCAACAAAAGAAAATGTTGCCTCTCTCTGGAATCGAACTCGCAACCATCAAACTGAAAGTGGGTTGAAGAAACACCCGCCCACCATCCCCGGCCATAATGCTCTAGCAGACAGACACTCTATTTAGAACTGCCCCTAGACTTCAGTTGCCTGGGACTCCCTGACTTCCAGAAGGGCCAAACATTGGTGAATATGCGCATATAAGGCTGTACTGCAACAATGTCGATATTATCTTAACTTTAAACAATTTACTTGAAAATCTATTGTTTTTTTATTATTATAGCTTTAATACTGGGCTAAATTGCTAAAGAGACCTAAGTCTCAGCTTGATTTCTCTGTACAAATGAAGGTAAAAATAGTAAATAAAATAAAAAAATGAGTCATTGCTGAAAGATAAAACTGCTTAAAATATATTTATATTAAGTTGTCCCGTGCCATGCATTCCATTCATGCACCATTAGATTCCAGAAAGTGCAGACTAATCCATTGGCTGACGTGGATAGCAGTGTTGACTATCAAATACTTCATTGCTTTTCATTGTCTAAATATTTGGACATTGCAACCTAGATATACTATGGTCCGATTTTCCAGCTACCTTACAAGGAATGCACATGAACTGTAAAAAAAAAACAAAAAAAAAAACTGCAATTAGTCACATGCCTGTTTACAGTTGCTACAGGAAAGATTGTAGGAGGTGTTGAATATGTCAGTGAAGTTATTGATAGGCACAGGGAAGTAATACTGCACCTTCAGTTCTCACCAATGACACTTGTTGGAAATTTTAACTGTTTAACGTTCTTGAATGTTACCCTCTTTTGCTGGCCCTGTGTTTCCTGTTTGTCTTTCTGACAGGACAATATTATGTACTAAGGCAGGATTTACAGTGTATCTAGTCTGCCACCTAATCTCTTTATATCTGATAAGATAGAAAAAGATGGGCCTCCCCTAGTGTATGCAGTATGTCACACCACTTGAACAAAAGTGAAAAAACATGATGCGTGAGTGAGAGTTAAAGGTGAGGGAGTTCATTAAAGTGATGCTGACACAAGGAAACAAAGACCCACACTTGAGTTTTGACAGACTGGAAATGTAAGTCATATCAATCAAAAAAGTCACAAAATTCATAGATAAAAAATTTGTTAAAATGTTGATTACGGGAAGTCTTAAGGCTGCAGTCACACCCCAGTTCTCATCGGTGGCACTGAGGTGGAGCGCGTGCCCAGCTTCAAATTCATGGGTGTCCACATCCCTGAGGACCTCTCCTGGACCCTCAACACCTCAGCCCTGGTCAACAAGGCGCAGCAGCGCCTGTACTTTCTGAGAAGGTTGAAGAAGGCCTGTCTGTCTTCCAAGATCGCATTCTGACTAACTGCGCCACAGTGTGGTTTGGTGGATGCTCCATAGCTGACCGGAAGGCCCTGCAACGCGTGGTGAAAACTGCCCAGCACATCACTGGTGCCCAGCTCCCAGCCATCGTAGACCTCCAGCATACACAGTGTCATAGAGCGCGCGGCATCATCAGGGACCCTTCACATCCATGCCACAAACTGTTTGCCCACCTACCATCAGGCAGGCGGTACAGTTCTCTTCGTTCCCGCACCAGCAGTGTGTGACAGTCTAATCACAGGGGCCCACAAGAAGTTTATCTTACGGTTGAAAAATTATAGCAAGCACAATAAAATTATATTATGATTATTATTTGCTAGATATTATTTAGTTGACATTGAATTGATAAACATCTATATTTGTTTTGTTATTCCATAATGCATTTGTATGTGACAGTGGGGGTGTAACCAGTGTTGCCAGATACAGAGGTTTCCAGTAGGGTTGTATAGAAGAAATAGCGTTTGTGCTGTTTTTATGTGGAGTCTGCGGGTGATTGGGCAGTTTATTGTCAGCAAATCTGGCAACTCTGTGTGTAACGTCGGATCTTGGTCAGGTCATTTGCTAAGGATTTGCACTGTGGAATATAGCTAGCTAACTTAAGAAATAAAACATAAAAATGTAACGTAGGTTTGTCAGCCACTCAGATGAAAGAAAAGCAATACATTATAAAAATATGTGCCCTTGAGAAACGTCTTTAGTAACGTTTTGAGCAGCAGAAGAATGAGAAAATTGATAGATCTGACGTTACAATGACGGGAGCAGCATCAGAGCTTCAAGCGAAGTGGGGAATACAGTTATGATCCAGGTCCAACAGCACCTAGCAGCGAAGTTTGGTCACTGCAGGTAGATATTGTTGTAGCCTAATAACATCATGGTACATGAAACGTATGTATTTTTTGGGGTGTAGGCTATTAAATATTAATATTATCTCCCTCAATATTTTTTGAGGGAAATCAGGTAGCAATATTAAGATTTTAGCGGCGGAGGGTTGGGTCGGGCCCTAAAGGTTCGCACCCGTGGGAGAGAAAGCTTTGCTCCGCCCCTGGTACCCGGTGTGAAATGGCTAGTGAGCAGCTGTGGTCGGTGCGGACAGCATTTCAATCAGTTACGTCACTCGCTATGAGACCTTGAAGGGACGTGGCTTTTGTGGGGGTGAGGTAACGACGCTTCGTGTGTGACAGTCAACTTTGAGTTCAGAGGTTTAATTGGTTAGCATGGGACGTACAGAGCAAAACCGTTACGCATGAACATGTTATCATTATTGTGTTACAACTAGTGAGTCAATGATAATCTTGACACCAGCAGCGCGGGAATATGTTTTGAATAGGGGGTGTAAAAAATATTTTATTGCCTACTATAAAATTGCTGCTTCGGTTTTCATCCCGTAGCAAGGGGAAAGAATTTCATCGCGCAAATACACTCTCACTCAAATAATCACTGATCACATGGTTGTCAATTTCCAAGTATGTCCTGTCAGACAATACACAGCAATGCAAATATTGCTAGGTTATATCACAAACATATTGCCATTTAAACTTATTTTGCGTGGCCAAGAAATCGGATTGACCTGAATAACATTTCTAAAACTGTCCTGGCAGTTCGTTGCTCTCTCTCGACCTGGTTACTCAGTAAAGCATTTATCGGTGTTTTGGTGGGCAATGCAAGCATTCTTACCGATGGCATGTCAGACAGCTCGTGCTGCTTAGATTTTGCCCATTCACTTATTTTACTTCTACAGCTGAACTTGTCGATCTATTCCCTCCACTGTATGCAGGTCTTTTTTCCATTGGAGGGGGATCGTCAAAAATTTTCTGTATAAAGGCTGGTCTCCGCCATCCGAGTCTCCTGTTCTTAATATTTTAGATTTTTTTTTTGTAAAGTTGTTTATCTTTGCCATTTTTTTGCGTGAGAACTCCCAGTCGCTGCACGAACTGCTACGGCGCGCGACAAAATCGTTCGTGATTGGTTGGGATGAGTAATATCCGTTTTTCAAAAATGAACAAACTGTTTTATCCCTAAAGACCAACAATTACATATATATTACATCCACCAAAATAACAATAACTGTAGTGCTTTGTGTCATTCATTCCTTTAATTTTTTTTATTCATTTGTTTTAAAAATTGTTTTTCTCTGTTTAATTTCGTGCGGGAAGTAGGGGTGCTGCGCACCACACACCAACCGTGAAGGGGTGCTGCAGCACCCTCAGCACCCCCCTTCCCGCCCCAATGGACACTTCCCTAAAAGACAATTAAATTATGTTTAGAACGGTATGGAATGGCCTATATTAGGCATCCATTTTGTCACATAAGGTTGCTTGTATTGGTGCTCTGGTGGTCAGTTGAACTCAAATTCAGTAACTGCTGTTTGACATTGTTTTATTGGCTGGTAAGCCCATAGAACACTGTACTCCTTTGCTGTCTGTTGGGTGGTGGCATGAGAATGACTTGAGGTTTGGCACACTGTTGCCTTGTGTCTTTCCATTCATCAATGTTGCTTGACTGATAGCCATGGTATTAGAGACTGTATACCACAGGTATGACATCACATCATTTTTTACTGCTCTAATTGCATTGGTAACTGGTTTATAAGCTCAATAAGGCATGACAGAGGGTTATGATATATTGCCAATATTGGCCTGTAGCCCAGGGGCCCCTACCAGATTGATATGGCCCTAGCCACATCCGTAGGCTTATGAGGTAGGATGTGTGAAAGTAGATTAATTTTTTGAGAATCTGAACATTTTTAGCCATAGAAAACATTTCCACAATTATTACCACAGTTCTAGGCTACACATGCGAAGTACATTTGTTTTCTGCTCAGGTATTGACTAAGGGTGAGTGTCCAAATGTTTTTAAAGGTATTAGTTAAGTAGGCTACATAATCCCAATTCATTTAGAATTTTCACCAAGTATTAAGTTTTATGTAAACTTCATATTCAATTTACATCAGGCGCATAATGTTGTGTTTTGTTAATCTACCAATAACTAGCTAGCCTTCAGTTGCAAAATGTCAGATAGCCTAAAGAAAAGTACATTATGAAACCCATAAAAGCTCAACAAAAACACATTTCTTGGCCACAAAGGCATGTGTCATGTCATGCAAAACTATGCATGTGTCAAGTGTCAAATCAAAGAGCTCTACTTCTATATAGTTGTTTAGGACAAAAGTGATAATGTTCCTTTCATGTTGTAAATTTATTACAATACTCATTGGTTCAAATGTTGGTTTTGCCTTTAGATTAAATCAAGGACACATTATTATTCTCTCAATGACTTACAAAGCCCTAACCCCTATTATGCATTCACAAAAGTATTGAAGCCTCTGCGATCCTAACGTTTTTATGACTGAAGATAGTGAACGCGTTAATACGACGGTGTGTTACAACCATCCCCGGTTTTCCCTACATGATCTTGTCATATGGTACTGAGGATAAAATGACAATGTTTACCAACCCAAAAATGTATTTCACGTTGACTGAATGTAATTCATTTAACTTCTACAAAACCAGTATGCCAAAACGCATACCTCGTTAGTTCGTTGTGACAACTAACAGGGAATCTGCTTTTAGGAATAGGTTTATAGAACGTAAAGGTATCAACTTCCATATGGTTACAGCTCGTTGGGTTATCTTCGGTTGTAATTAGCCTTCTTCGTTGCGGTACGGGTAGTGATAATGGTTATTCTCGAAGCTCCACCTCCACTTACACTGTTCATGTTTATTTCGAAGATTGTGCGCGGCTTAGAACGGCTGTGTTGACTATTGCCGCCGACTCGTGGTCCGACGTGAATGGGCTAGGAGAGCCACTTCTCAACGAGGAAAAACGCTTGTTGGGACTTTAACTGATGATGTTATTTTGACAACTAGCGAGAGCACATAGATATTGTATCTAACAAAACCAGAGAAGAGGAATTCACCTAAACATGGGAGGACAGATAACAAGAAAATATTTTTTGTGCGGTAAGAATATTTAGACATTTCAAGGGAGGTATTTTAGGTTATTGATTGCAGTTGCATGATGCAGATGCTGATTGTCTAGTAAATCTACTGCGAAAATCTAGCAGCAGTTTATCAGTAGAAAAAAACAGTGTGAAAGCATTTAGAGGCTATTAAAACATGAACACATGCATATTATTTTAAATACATGTTAACGTTATCTGCAGCGAAGTTATTGTAGTCTTGTAAGAGAACGAACTTCACTGAAAAGTTCTGTGTACTTACTGTAAGCCTACACCATAACTTATTAGACACCAGTGAATGAGATAGTAAGAAAATACGAATAATATTTCAACAAACGAATTACTTGACCATTATCCAACCGTGTTGCTAAAATTCCATTGAATTGATCAATTTGTTAATGTATTTCGAATGTATATATTTTTTCCTTCATTGAAATCATTTTTATATATTTTTTTACTACCTCTCATTGACTGCTGTTGTCCAATCTATTGATACCAAAACCACATGCTTTATGCATGGACAGTAAACTGATCTTACCACTTCATGGTTATGGTGCTCTAAATGAATACATCTTCAGTCTGAAGTTCTACTCTGATCATTGCTTCATGATGTAACCAAATATTATTAACCTTTTTGTCTTTGACTGTTATTGTTTGATTAGGCTGTAAACATTTATAGACATCACAAAGAGTTTTCTTGGCTACACAATGATACTGTATTTCCTTGCAATGTGGTTGAGTTGCATTCAAGGAATAAGACATGGAGGGCAATTACCATGGCCAAGAGCATTTTAGCATTCCTGGATACAGCACTTAGCCTTGATATATTGACAATCTACCACAAACCCCCAAGATGTGTTATTTTTATTTTCAAATGTGTTGCCAATGTAATTAGAACAATAGATGGTATGTGATGTCATACCTGTGGTATACATAAGCAATAAGGCACAAGGGTGTGTGGTATATGGCCAACCTACCATGACTAAGAGCTGTTCATGTCACTAAGCCGTGGTATATTGGCAAGATATCACAAACCCCAGAGATGCCTTATTGCTCAGAAACTGGTTACCAATGCAATTAGAGTAGTAAAAACTGTTGTTGTTATTCCCGTGATATACAATCTCATATACCACAGCTATCAGCCAACAGCATTCAGGATTCAAACTATCCAGTTTATAAGGTCTCATATACCACTGCTTTCATCCAAAAAGCTTTCAGGATATGAACCCCCGGTTCATAATTAAGCAATAAGGGACACAGTGGTGTGGTATTTGGCTAATAAACAATCATAAGGTATGTTCTTATGCACAGCACAACACAACACAGTGCCTGAATACAGCCCTCAGTTGTTGCATTTTGGCCATATACCATAAACTCCCAATGTGTCTTATTGTTATAACCTACAGTAGTTACCAATAAAAGTATAACAGTAAAAAAAAGAATATATGTCTTATCCTTAATATACCACGGTTTTCAACCAGTCAGCATTCATGGCTTGATCCTTTGTTTACTTATTGCTCCAAAAGACTTTGGAGCTGCTGGACAGGTGAGACAGCCTATTGCGAGGCTTTCTCTGGATCTGTTTCCACTGTCTTGTTTTTCCTAACCAATACGTGACCCTTAAGATCTGGGCAATATTCCCCCTGCTTCCTAAAGCTTGTAGCAGCACTTCTCTTTTTAAAGGCCAATTTCATAGCTTTTTAGACATGCCCAGAGAACCTATGTGCAATCAGGTAGGCAGACACTGGCCTTCTTAGACAATACTATATACAATAATTTGAAATATACATAGGAACAATTACTTCAGTGGTGTTGGTATAAATAAGCCAGTGGTGGTAGCAACATACTGTGCCTTTGGAAAGTATTCAGACCCCTTTACTTTCTCCACATTTGGTTGTGTTATAGACATAATTTATAATTTATTAAATACAAAAATGTTGCAATCAATCTGGACAACCTGAACTGACCAAGCAAAAACACATTTAAAAAATGTGTGCCAATTTATTGTGTAAACATACTGAAATCTACAATTTGTAGGTCCTTGTAGATCCTCCCAAACTATGTTAGATAGGATAGAGAGTGTTGGTGAACTGCGATCACTAGGTCTCCTAACAGATGTTCAATGAGGGTTCAAGTCCAGGTTTTGGCTGGGTCACTTAAGGACATTCATAGATTTGTCCCGAAACCATGTCAGTGTTGTCTTGGTTTTGTACTTGGGGTTGTTGTAGTGCTGAAAGATGGGATTGGAGATCTAATGGTGGCATGTCATATGCTTTTTTTCATGAGTGGCTACTGTCTGCCCGCTCTACCTTAAAGTCCTGAACCTCTGAAACTTTGTTAGTGTAGCCATTGGGATCTTACTCACCTCGTTGACGTTTTGGGAGAAATAATTTAAATTACTTGGAATAGTATTGGCTGTTTAAAAAGAAAATTACCCAATTTACCTCAGAATGATGTTTTGGGATGCATCTTTGCCCATTTCTACCTAAAAAGAGCCTGAAGACTTCTGGGAGCCTGTAGACTTCTGGAAAAGGGTTGTGTGGACAGATGATACAAATATTAATGAAAAGTGCAAAGTGCAGAGAAAAAAAGGAACTGACATACAACCTCATCTGTGGAAAATGATGGCTTTTGTTTGCGGTATGTCTAAATGTCACTGAAACTAGCTCACTTCTCGTCTTCATCGTTAATATAAAGAAAAAACAGCAGCAGCAGATTGAATCCTAAAGTGAACAGAAACATAATGTCTGCTGAGATACATCCAAATATCACTAAACCTATTGCACAGCACTTTATCATTCAACAAGACAATGAACGCAAACACAATGAAATTGCTTTCAAGGAGTTTTTCAGGGATGCTAAAATTGTCAATCATCTGGTCGGAATTCAATTGAGCATTTCAGTCACATGCTGAAGACAAGAATGAAGGCAAAATGACTATGTACAAAATGTGCTGTAATTTCCAAAAGGATCATCCGAAATTGATGAAAATATCTTCATTAGATCTCACATTCTTCATGTTAACCGCTTAGTCATTGTATAATTTATCCAAAATACAGAGGCAAATAAACTCAGACATTTGGAGGGGAGTGAATGTCTAATTCCAAATAATGGTCATTATTTGGGATGATCTCACCAGAGATATATGAAAGCTCAATGTTCTTGGCATTGTTGTAGTGCTTTGAAGAGAGATGTGAAAATGGGGAGATTAGGTGAACCACAGAGTGAAGGCTAACCGTTTAGTGTATTCAGAGGCATGGTGCCAACTTACTCATTATCAGTGTCTTATAAACTGCCAGATGCGAGAAAATACGATTTGGAGTCAATTAGCTTTTTATTGCATTTAGTCAAGTCAGAGAATCCCAAAGTAGCTTTTTAGTCATTTATTTTCCATTTAATTATATGCACATTTTTGTATTTGTTAAGGGAAATATACTATACAGTATTATTTGAGTGTTTTTATTGTGGTATCCTTTAAATAGTGCATGCCCTAAGCTTTGAATAGCACATTGAATGCCAATCCTATTTGCACAGCCTGTGGTCTAGTGGTAAAGCTCCTGGCTTTGGATGCATAACCCCTTTCCTAACAGAGTTTAAGGTTCAATTCCCGCTTCAACGTGTGTCTCCTCCCTAACTGTATCCCATTTGTTGTCTATACTTTTTCAGTAAAGGGGGGAATTGCAATCCTATTATTTGCCTTTTAGTCATTTAGTCCTGCTTACCCTGGTGCTTTGTATGGCTGTATCTTTTTGCTGATGACTGTTAACAACACATTCATAAAGACTCTTGCTGGAGAGGATCAAAACAACTCCAGCCCACTACTGACTGATGTACATAGTGGCGTGAATGCACCCTCTCCCATATTTTTCTTGGGCCAATGCCCCAGTGAGAACCAGCTGGCACATAGCTGCAGAATGGGCCCCTTGAACGCAGCTCAGCTACCACCCCTCTGACATGGCACACCTTCCTCCAATCAAGCCTTGTCTGGGAAATAATAAAAGGACCCCAGAAGAGTCGCTCAGGGAAAAGCGAACAGAGTAAAAGTGTGATGTTGAACCTCACAGTCCTGCCCCTGAGATAAAAACAATTCACAAGAGATGAGGAGGAGAGTGCATATGACATGACCGCCGGCACCTATACTTCCAAAACCGCCACCGGTGAGACCGCCCAGAGGGAAGCCGCCTCACCACCCCAAGCGTTTTGTATTTGAGTTTTTGAATATTTGTGTTTTTCTGTTAATAAACATCCCCCAGAGCCCTAAGCATCTAACCTGTGTTTGTTACCTGTGTCTTCTCCTATCACAACAAACAAACCTACTTGCATCATGATCGAGTATGTAGGTCTGTCGTGCAGTTTTCATGTTTCAAGCTTTATTTTTCATATGAAGGCATGGTCCAATCAATGAAATCCTTCCCTGAACAGTTTAATCTACCGGGTGCAAGACCAATATAAACAGAATAAATAAAGAACAAATACATTTATTTAAAAAACAATTGTAAGACAACGATACTAGAATAGTGTGAATAAAGAGAAGGGTACAAGCAAAGCGGCAAGTACAGTTTAAAGTACCAGTCAAAAGTTTGGAGGCATCTACTCGTTTAAGGGTATTTCTTTATTTTTTACTATTTTCCACATAGTAGAATAATATTAAAGGCATCATAACTATGAAATTACACATATGGTATCATGTAGGGATGTCACGAGAACCGATACTTCGGTACCAAGTCGATGCCAAAATTCTGAAAACATGACTACTTGTTTTTGTACAGTACAGTACGGTAGAGACCGGGGATACAAAACGTCACAGATGGCGGCAAGTACAGCTGCAGGTCCGCCTCGACTCGTCGAAAAGAAAAACAGTATGAGTCACAAACTTTGCGTTCGAGGCTGATGACTAATAAATTCGCAAAAGCCACTATGCAGCAGTGCCCTCAAACTTTAGAGACTAAAGGAAGAAACACTTGTAAAAAGCACCACAAAGACAGACATGCAGATTTATTTAAAGAATTCAAGGTGAGTTTCAATTCACGTCACATTAACAATGTATCCAAAGTATTATCCTTGCTATATCATTATCCTGAAATACACGTTACCATATTTTTTATGAGACAGCTGGCATTGCTGTATAGCCTAGCCAACTATGTTCCAAACGACGTTTGCAATGGCTAAATGCTACCGTGTTTGCTACCGTAATGTACTCGTAGTAGTAGGCTACCGTCCTGTCATCAAAATATAAGCGTTTTAAATAAATATTTCCGGACTAATGGTCTGTCACCCTGTCAGTACATTCAAACTACTGTTGCACTCTGAGTAGAAGGTGTGTTTAGCCTCTGCTGTTTTCTTAAGTACATGGGATTTATTGTTTTGTTTTAGTTTTTTTACAGTGGTATGGAATTGGGTATCGAGAATCGTTAAATTTTGCTGGTATTGGTATCGACGACTAAATTTCTGGTATCGTGACATCCCTAGTAGTATATAGTAACCTAAAAGTGATAAACACACCTGTACTAACATACCTGCATTTCATTTTGTTTGCATTTCTGACTGGATTCCTGAAGACAGAGCATGAGTTAAATTCTTCTTAAACATATACCCATCATCACTACATTGAAGAAAACAGTTTTTGCCGGGCCGCGTAAGGGGAGCGGGTTAAGAAGAGCGAATGTCTCTTACTGACTGACTGACTGACTGACTGGCTGGCCGGCTCCCTTGCTGTTGTTAAATAGCGTAGTGGTCAGAGAAGTGGACTTGGGAACTATCGGTCGCGAGTTCGTATCTCCTCGCAGGCGGTGCATAGTATGTATTATGAATTATTCTCTATAGACGAAAACTTCGCTGGCTAAAACCGTTAGTATCTACATTATGGTAAGCCTGAAATAAAACAGTTTACTGTTATATTGCGACTGTTTCTGGTGGATTTTCGATGTATGCCGTGCATGCGTTTTGGGTCAGGATAGACAAACACATTTGCTGGCTTAACTGAACGTAGTTACGATATCTTAAGCCTTAACTGAAACTGTATACGATTATATTGCAACTGTTTCTGGCATGGAATAGTTCATCTTCAATCTCGCTAGCAATTGCTCAATTCTTATGATTATTCTTAGGAAGTTAGTAGATACTAGTAAGCCTATTTCACATAATCCTCAATGGAGTCTAGTGACTGCTGAAATTTGTAATACCCTGGTGTAGTGTTTAACGACAGTGTCTCTCATATGGAAGACCTATGTTCGAATCTGTTGAGAGCAACAACATTTATTAATTATTTCTGGTAGATTCCACGATTCTCTCGTCTTTTCACTTGATGAAAAAGTCAGTTATCGTCGCCTTTATTGATAGTTATTGTATAAATGTCATTCACGAATGAAAGAAAAAAGTACATTGTTTTGCCATGAAAGAAAAAAATACGTTCCTATGCCATGAAATGAATTAGCTTTGGCAGACTCGCTAGCAACTGCTCAATTCTTATGACTATTCCAGTAAGTTAGTAGATACCGGTAAAGCTTATTACTGGCTAATATGCTGTTAAAACTGCCAGTGGCAAACGCAATACATAGACGCTATTTGTGGTAACGTTTCTTACTAAACTTAGTAAGAAACGTTAGTCAGTTTAACTGTATCAATTTCGGTAACCCTTCAAACTACAGCCCGTTACTTACAGGGTAGTTCCCAAGTAACTACGTAGTAACAAGAATGTAAGTACGTGGTAAGAATGGGTAGTTATATAGGAACAATGTAGGTGTTACGTGTACTTATATGAACGAAGAACTATAGGTTCTTGCCAAACCAAAAGCCTCGTTGACTTGGCTGCGTTACATGGACAGCACACCGGACCAGCAAAGCAACCTTTTGGATATACAGATGAACTCCGAATTGCTTACAATTTAAAATAAATATGTATATATATATATATATATATGAATATATTTAAAAACAGAAGGTTCAGATAGCAGTGGTGGTACAGTAGTTGTTTGTAATAGTATTTTATTGTTTTTATTTGTTTTAATAAAATGTTTATAATTGACAGATGTTTTTTAGATGCCATTATATCTCTATCCAAATGGTGCAGATATCTAGATTTTGTTTTGATTAATTTCCATCTTAGGTTTATCTCATTTTAAATTGTCATTAATTAATTAGTTTGAGGTGTTACATATTTTAACTATATTTTAACTTTCCTTGTAACTACAGTGTATTTATGTGGGAACAGACACTGCTTCAAATAACAGCCCTCTTTCCTTGTAACTACACTGTAACTATCTGGGAACAGACACCGCTTCAAATTACAGCCCTCTTTCCTAGTACTTACACTGTAAGTGTTGTTGGAACCATATAAGAACTAGTTAAAGATGATGGCCTTACTAGGAACTTACATGGTAAATAAGGGTGAAGTTCACAAGGTATTGCAAAGAATAAGCTACAACAGGATGGTGACGTGAAGGTATGTTATGGAGTATTAACTGAAAACAAATGATAATTTACCACATTTATTTTCTTTTTATCAGGTGTTATTACGAAATAGACTAGTTTTAATGAGTATTTCAACCACAAGCTAATGGATCTTATTTGTATCTATATTTGGAAACAACACAACATTTATGAGATTTGCATAGTGAGCCAGGTACCTTTGGTTATCCACATTAAAGTATGCCTTCTAATGTTAGAGTTTAATTGTCCTCAACAACAGTAAAATCTGACAAACTCTTATTTGTTAAGGCTATCAATTTCATTCGTCAGCTTCTCGCTTTCAATGCGACGAAATAATAGCCTACATTGGATCGCTTTCGCTCCGGCATTTTGGAGAGAAAAACGTTCATGTGTGCACCTATTATGAGGAGAAGCATTGGGGGCTTGTAGGACACCCAACAGATAAGTGCTTTCTGTGGCTTGATTCGTAACAAGCATCTATAATCAATTTATACGTTTGTGATTGACGTCAACGCGGCTTTTGGTTTGGCAAGAACCGATAGCCCAAAGTGTGTGTTGGCGGTGAAGTTGTGCAAAGCGGACAAATGCGAGTCATCTTTCTGTTCCTTCTTAAATCCTTAATTCTGCGAGTGAACATGCAATAAAATAATTAGTAAAGTCACATTTAAATGGTAAATTCATAAGCACGAATAAGAATGACAATTATATACTTACAAAATTACTTTTTTTTCACCTGTCTGTTTACTACGTAGTTTTGGAGTAGTATCGTTCTTCGTTCATATAAGTACATGTAACACCTACATTGTTCCTAAATAACTACCCATTCTTACCACTTACATTCTTGTTACTACGTAGTTACGTGGGAACTACCCTGTAAGTAACAGGCTGTAATTTGAAGGGTTACCTCAATTTCATTCACAAATGGCCAATTAACTATTAAAACAGCCAGTGGCAAAAGAGAATTTGTTCAGGATAGAGACAAGAGGCTATATTGACACCTGGCAAACGTACAGCTCTGTGGTGTAGTGGTTAATGACACACCCTTTCATGTTTGCGACCCGGGATTGAATCTTGAGATGGCAACACTTTCTATTGCGGGCCGGCTGAACTAGGCTTGCCTGGTTTCTTGTTAATGATTGTGTGTTTGATGTTGTTTAATAACTTTTTATATATATATATATATTTATACAGTGAAAGCCGTAGAACCGCAAATATTGTAATTGGGAGGTTTTTGGTAATACTTTAATCTCTCAAGTAGATCATATTAACTCCCCCTGTTTGCTAATTTTCAGATTCTCTGGGTGGCCCTTTCCCCACCACATCCCACCACTGCCACCATAAGCCAATCAAGCGAGGTATGCCCATCCAGCAGTGTGGAAACAGACTTTCCTCCTTTCCTCTGCTTTTCCACCCCAGTGCCAAGGGCTCCCAAATCATCATGGACATTGCCCAAAGGACCGTTAAGAGGCAGGCCAGCTTCTGCAATGCTATCACCTTCAGCAACCGGCCCATCGACCTGTACGAGCAGGTCCGCCTGAAGGTATGGACAGACCGGGAAGTTTATGTCATGATTATCAGCAAATAATCATGACATAAATAATAATAATGACATGTCTCTTTTCTCCATTTCCTTTAGCCTATTTTTGATGTATTTTTGTTTGTCTGACTTATTGTGAATCTTGGCATTATTATTCCATTGATTCTCTGGGCCAAAGCAGCTTAGCCAAAGTTTCCAGTTCACCTATCAGTCCATCTATGTCTCGAAAGTGAAAAAGCAAGGGAAGCATTTCCATGTGAGCCATGCTGTTATCTTGCTTGGTGAAAGCAGTGTAAATAGTAGTTTTAAATTAGATAAGACCAGAATAGCTAGTCTGTGGATGATAAACAGACGTGTCTATTTTTGTTGTTGTTGTTGTTTAACATTTGGTTTGTCAAAGTTTTAACAGATGGCCTACCAGAATGTGTACTGATAAATCTTAGGCAAACATGACTAATGGAATGGTCTTTAGGTCATTCATTCACTTAAGTGGTACAAATCCCATTACCTTTTCCCCGCCAGGTCACGAAGAAGCAGTGCTGCTGGAGTGGAGCGGTACGTCTTGGTTTTACCTCCAAGGACCCATCCCGCATCAACCCAGACAACCTGCCCAAGTATGCCTGCCCAGACCTGGTCTCCCAGCACGGCTTTTGGGCCAAGGCCCTGCCTGAGGATCTGTCCAATGAGGGCAACATTATCTCCTTCTGGGTGGACAAAAAGGGCTGCGTCTTTTATCGTGTCAATGAATCCAGACCCTTGATGTTCTTCAGTGGGGTCCATGTGTCAGAGCCACTCTGGGCTCTCATAGATGTTTATGGCCTGACACGAGGGGTCCAGCTGCTGGGTAAGTTTTACAGGGAAAAGGGACGGTGTTATGGCAACCTATTAAATGCATGGCCAAAAGTTCAGTTTTAAGATGAATGTTCTCTTTCAATTCATTTAAATTAATTTACCAAATTAATATGGCAAGTCGGGGTTGAAAATGTAATATTTTATGTGGCTGGTGTTTTCTGGAGTATGTTTTTTTTGTTTGGTGTTTTTTGTTTTCCTACACGTCATCACACCACACTAGTCCAATGGAAAAAGATGGAAAGAGATTAGAAAGGTTACTCAGTAATTTGCATGAAAGAAATGCCACCAAAGTGGAATTTCACAACCTCCGGAAAACAAAGCATCTCTTTTAAAATGTTAACCCTCCTGTTTGATAGGTTTACCCTGAAGACAAGTTTCCCAGCCAGCTGATTTTGAAAAGAATAGATTTGTTTTTAGATTGAAAATATTTTAGATATTTTAATTTTTCTGTGTATCTAAAGTTTTAACTTGGAGAGCTGATACAGTGATTATGTATAGGAGGGCTTCACCAGAGTCTGAGGTTCTGAGCGCCCTTGAGCAGGTTTTCATCTAGGATTTGTCTGTACTTTCCCTCGATCCTGCCTAGTCTCTTGCAACTGACAAACAGCTGCCACCACCATGCTTCACCATTGGGATGGTATTGGCCAAGTAATAAGCTGTGCTTGTTTCCTCTAGACATGAGGCATGGCATTCAAGCTAAAGAGTTCAGTCTTGGTTTCATCAGACCAGAGAATCTTGTTTGTCATGGTCTGAGGTGTCTTTTGGCAAATTTCAAGTGGGCTGTTGTGTGCCTTTTATTGAGGAGTGGCTTCCTTCTTCCATCTCCACACAGGAACTCTGGAGCTTTGTCAGAGAGGCCATCAGGTTCTTGGTCACTTCTTTGACCAAGTCTCTTCTTCACTGATTGCTCAGTTTGGCAGGACATGGAGTGGATTGGTGTCTGACTTGCAGCTACTTAATACTAGCATTTCATAAGACCTGGTTCTATGCCCTGTCCTTTTCTCTCTATACACCCAGTCACCTAGCTCTGTCATCCTGACATGGTCTGTCCCATTTATGCAATGTAGATGAAACTCCACTACTCTCTTTCCCCCCTACTGACACCCAGGTGGGAACACGCACCCTAACCCAACTCCACAGTATACCCCCAAATTACCTTGCCGTATACAGCCGCAAACATACCGCAAACATCAATGAGGTGACTCGCTCCTGCAGGTTCATGCTCTGCAACATTCATAGAGTACAGCCTTACCTCACAGGAAGCAGAGCAGGTACTAATCCAGCCACTTCTCATCTCGTCTGGATTTCTGCAATTCGCAGTTGGTGGGGCCCTCATTGTTTGCCACCACACCCCTGCAACTTATCCAGAATGCTGCGGTCGCCTGGTGTTCAGCCTTCCCAAGTTTTCCAATGTTACCCTGCTCCTCTGCTTACTCGACTGGCTGCTCACTCCACTGGTCACCACTCACCACACTTACCTATAGAACAGCTTCCCCTTTCTGCCTTCAAGCAATGCTCAAACCATACATCCTAACCTCAGCTCTTTGGGCTCTTCGTTTGGGCTCTTCGCTCTCCGCTCCTACGGGAAGGAAGCCCACAATGTACCCTGTCAAAACTATTCTCTGTCCTTACACCCAGTGGTGGACCCATTGAGCTAGGGTCAGCCGTCTCTGGCCGTTTTCTGAAAACTTCTGAAACCCTACTTTTTCGCAAATGTACCTAAAATAACTATGCAGCAAACCCAACAGTTGCTGTTGTAAACAAACACTTGCTATGTTCATTATTTTTATTGTATTCTTTCTAGCACTGACTTTTACAGATAACTAATTTGCTTTATATATTGTACTTAATACTGCGTCATGTGGTTGTTAGCTTCTTAAAATATATTCACTAAAAGAAAGTCACAATGGATGAGCGTGTGCTAAATGTGTAATAGGTAAATGTAAAATGTACATTTCCAGAACAGTAGCTCTCCATATTACTGTGACCTATTAGAGACTCAAGCCTAGTTACTCTCATATTTGTCTAGACTATTTGTCTACACTAACTAGCCTGCTGCCATACCCAATCAAAAGAGCAGCCCGGTTCACTTCGCTATCAGTCTTCTTCTATAGCCTGAGATCGTCATCAGTCAAGAGCATAGTATATCTCAAGACCCCAGTATTACCCTGGCAGGAGTTCAAGCAGCACTTAATTAAACATGGGTGGCCACATCAAAGCCGGCCTCAGTGAACTGGCGCATGTGCTCAGTTTCCACACGGAGAGTGGGGGCTGCATTTTGATACTTGATGAAGCTTACACTAGGAGCTGACATTATAATGCTGACCCAGTTGATAAAAGTGGAACAATTGCACCTGTTGTGTGTAAAGGTGTTTATTAACATGCAATCTTTTAGAAGGTTGGTACTGTATTAAATCTCTTTAGAGTGGTCTCCAAACTTTCCTAGCATGAGAGTTACTTAAAAGAAATGTAAGATATTGCAAGATACTTCTTTCTATTTTTTTCTTAACTTCTGCTCTGCGAGTTTCTTGTCAATAGTCCTGGTAAAATACAAGTTAATAAAGGACTCCTATATTTGGGGGGAAGTTTTGGAACCCCACAAACAGACTGCAGCAATATTGCTTGAAATTAAGTTCCTGATATTGAGTTAGGTTACAAGCTAATAATGACTTAACAAGGGTGAGATACTGTTAATATGCAATGGATCGATGGAGCTGGGAGCTTTTGGTATTCGATAATTCTGAGTGTTATGACAATCTTCTTTGAAAGTCTTCAGAATTTGTTGTACTTTCAGAAGTTTTTGTGGAGCTACACATAAGTGGGCTGTATGGATTATCAGAGAATACTTTATTAGAGGAAATTTGACATTTCAGTGAAGAAGGCTTTTATTTGATCTTATGTGACCAATTTCTTCATCTACAAATCTTGACCAGCTCTACAACCAAAGCCTGACTTTTTTTCGTCTCGGTGACAATTGTTTGTGACTGGTCTTTAAATGAACTTCAATCCAGCTTTCATTCTGTGCTTCAGTCAGAGATCCATGCTCAGTCTCAGTGCATAATGGAATTGCAAGTGTCATCTCTCCAAATAGTCTGGTGCCTCGCCTTTCACAATTGATGGAATGATTTTAAAAGTAACCCTGATCACATGTCGTAACGGATTAGTGTAACTAAAGCAATTCCTCTGTACCAACCCTAAGGATACTGCACTGTGCTATAAATGTATTTCCCCTAATATTTATTGTGAGGCAAGAGTTGAATGATGTGAATAGTAAATAGTGGGTCATGGAACAATATAACTTTAAGGATTTTGTGTAAATATATGCTGTATGCTAGAGAAACAGTGGAATGTAGAGATCTCGAATCGGTTGAACATGAGTCTTTTACAGTAGTAAAACAGAGATGCCAAAAAGAACCAAGACTTGCGGACAGTGTACACATCTATTCAGATTAGCAGTCTAGGCCTAATTAATGACAATCCCTGAATGCCGTTTATTACAGTTTTTGATGTTTGTTACAGATGTCTCTTTTCATTTCTCAAAAGGCGAGTGCACAGTGTACTTAATAATTGCACACAGGTAGCCAAACCTAGCAGTATACTTTTAAATTAATATAAAACATTGTAACGTGTAAAATATATACAATGCACTGCAAAAGTTTTCAAACAACCATTCTCTCATATCACTAAATTACTGATTTTGTTCTATTTGATATGTTGTTTGAAAACACTGAGACTCAAAATCAATTATTGAATGGTGAAATTGTTGTTTTGTTTGGAAATGATTGTTTTGTTGGGTTGCTGGTCTCAGACAACTATTAATGCAGGTGAGGAAGCTGGATGTGGAGCTGCTGGTCTGGCGTGGTTACACTTTTGGTAGAGAAACAAACCATTCTCTAGCAACAGCTCTAGTGGACCTTCCTGCAGTCAGCATTCCAGTCTACAGTACAGGAGACTGGTCCTTTTATTGTCCCCAACACAAGTTGCGCCTATGTAATGGTCATAATTTTTAATCAGCTTCTTCATATACAACAACCACTGATGATCTTGAGAAATGCACACATACTAAACAGAATTTAAACAAATGTATGCACAACATTTGAGAGAAATATGTTTTTTGTGCATATGGAACATTTATGGTATCTTTTATTGATGTATATATATATAGGTGTGTTCAGTGTATATATAAAATAGACATTACTAAACATTGAAAATGACAAATACACCCTATGGATCATGCTTGCACTGGAAAAGAAAGTGGTTTTGCAAAAACAGATACATTTGCATATTTTTTCACCTCTGATTACATAGCATAACCCTGTCTTGGTCTCCCAAATGGCGCATCTAGCTAAGGCTCTCCTAAATAACACTTCACCAAATAAATTATTTAAAGGATTTCGGCCTATTATCTTGTTTTAAGTACCAGTAGTTGGCAGACTAAATTTGTGTTACCTTCCTGAGGTATTATAACTCAGTATCTCTAAGTACTGTGACGACTGCGCCATCTGCCCCCCCCCCCCCCGTTTTGGGCAGGCTGCTGTGTTCGATTTCACCAGCCTTCTGACACCACCTCCCTGTTCATCATTTCATCACTCACTCCTGTCTCGTTGAGCGCACACAACTGATTCCCATTTAGTCATCATCCCAGTCATATATATGTTCCATCTGCACCCCTTGTATTTGTGTGTGATTGTCTCCTGTTGGAGCTACATTTGGATTCGGTGCTATTTTCACGTTTATTGTTTTCATTACGACCTTTTGGCCTGTTTGGTCGAGTTATATGTCTCTTGCCTGTGAGGTTTTGAAATAAACAGTCCTTCATTTCACACCGCTGCTCCACTCATTATTACAAAGCCTGACAAGTATCTCTGGCTGAGTTTCCTGTTAGGCTGCTACAATATCAGGGGAGTGTAGCTTAGTAGCTAGCCAACGATATGAGAGGTCAAAGGTAAAAAACTGACTGGTGAGACTGCATGAAAGCCGAGATGATGTTGCATAACCAGGGAAGCTAAATTAATCTGCTGGAATCAAACTAAGCCTCAAGAGTCTTCTAGACCAACAATGCTGCTCCTGCAATTTAAGTAATATATATTACATCATAGGCTTTCGAATCACAAATAACATTCAAACAAGGCTTGTTATTGTGTTGTTAACTGGTGATGTTAAAGACACATGTTGCTAATGCTCATTCAAAGCCCTATAGAAAGGCTGAGAAAAGGTTCTCTCAATTAAAGTAGAGCATGCTAGCATGGTCATGTGGCATTTAGATCTGACATAAATTGTATAAGCGTTCTAAACAATTAAGCAATAAGGCCACTGGGTGTGGTACAGTATATGTCCTATAAGCCAAGTCTAAGGGCTGTTCTTATTTACAACACAATGCATGTATCTGATATTTCTGTTTTCAGCATATCAGCATATAGTGTTTCAAGCCCCAGGTTTACAATTCTGGTTGTGTTTGTTATCGGAGGCTGTGTTGTAAAGGGTCATGTTGTAATTAAAACCAGTGGCATTTCTAGAAAAGTTCACATGGGGTGGCAGAAGGGTGGCAAGTTGAAATTCAAGGGTGGCATATCATTCTATTTTTGGTTATGTCCACTTTATTTATACAAATCCAGCTACTGAAAATTGACAGTGTAATGTCTCGCTAATAAATATCATGTATGTTCTACACTTCAATGTTTATGTGTTCAAAGTTTGGTATGAGTCTTTCGTGTGTGCAAAATCTCTATGAGTGTTGGGAGTTCCCTAAGTATTATATATTCAACTTACAAATTGAGGGACAGATGCAGTATTTTACTTGGACAGATTGTTTGTAATATTCTGGCAAGTGCAGAAGCATAAATCAATTCATCCTGAATATGAATGTGTTATATTGCTTGAAAAAATACACAAACACTAAATATAGGCTACTGAGGTTATAGAGTAGCAATTTCATATATTCCTACCAACAAAATTTTATTTACAAATGTTAATCACATATGACCACACATCACATTTTGTTGATGTTATATAGATGTCCAGAGATGTCTAATTTAGAATTATCGTGGATAAACCATGACTTTCTCCACAGATGAAATTAACCATTTAATTATCCATAGCAAGCTACATCAACATTGTTCAATTGTCACGTTTCAGGGAAGGCAGGACACGTGGAGCAGAGTGAACATGGAAGCTCCCTTTATTATTTCTACTCTCAACAGACTACAAAATAATAAAGAGACGTGAACTGAAGCACATAGCAAACAATGAACCACAAAACAGAAGGCAAACCAGGGTAACTAAAATAGGATCCCCAATCAGAGGCAATAGGGAGCAGCTGCCTCTGATTGGGGATGCTTAAACATAAGTGCACGTAGAGGTGCCAAGAGGCACCTCTGCAGTCAGCCCCTGACTGTGGCCTCCAGATATGCACATTTCAAAAAAGTTGGGACAGGGAACATGTTTACCACTGTGTTGCATCACCTCTTGTTTTAACATCACTCAATGAGTGTTTGGGAACTGAGAAGACCAATTGCTGTAGTTTTGTAAGTGGAATGTTTTCCCATTCTTGCTTGATATAGGATTTCAGCTGCACAACAGTTCAGGGTCTCCTTTGCTGTATTTGTCATTTCATAATGCGCCAAATGTTTTCAATAGGAGAGAGGTCTGGACTGCAGGCAGGCTGGTTTAGCATCTAGACTCTTTTACTACAGAGCCATGCTATTGTGGTACGTGCAGAATGTGGTTTGGCATTGTCTTGCTGAAATAAACAAGGCCTTCCCTAAAAAAGATGTCTGGATGGCAGCATATGTTGGTCCAAAACCTATATGTATTACTCAGCATTAATGGTGCCTTCACAGAAGTTCAAGTCACCCATGCCATATGCACTAATGCACCCCCATACCATCACAAATGCTGGCTTTTGCACTGAGCCCTGATAACAAGCCGGATGGTCCCTCTACTCTTTAGCACGGAGGACGCAGTGTCCATGATTCCTGAAAAGAATCTCAAATTTTGATTAGTCAGACCACATGACAGATTTCCACTTCCCCTCAGTCAGTCCATCTAAAATGAGCTCGGGCCCAGAGAAGACACTGACATTTCTGGATGTTCTTTATGTATGGTTTCTTCTTTGCATGGTTTTGACTTGCATTTGTGGATGCAGCGACATACTGTGTTCACAGACAATGGATTTCGGAAGTGTTCCTGAGCCCATGCAGTGATTTCCACTACAGAATTGTGTCTGTTTTTAATGAAATGCCGCCTGAGGGCCCGTAGATCACGGCCATCCAATACTGGTTTTCGGCCTTGTCCCTTGCGTACAGAGATTACTCCAGATTCTCTGAATCTTTTAATGGTATTATGTACCGTAGATGATGAGATCCCCAAACTCTTTGCAATTTTATGTTGTGATACGTTATTCTTGAATTGTGGCACTATTTGTCTGCGCTGTCTTTCACAGATTGCTAAACGCCTCCCCATCCCCACTCCTGACAGGCCCATCCTCACTGGAATGATCTTTAAATACTCAATCATGTTACTGACCTGTTGCCAATTGACCTAATTAGTTGTGATGTTCCACCAGGTTTAGTTTTTTAGCATTACACAATGTTTCCAGTCTTTTGTTGCCTCTGTCCCAGCTTTTTTGAAGCATGTTTCTGGCATCAAATTCAAAGTGAGCATGTATTCTTCAAGAAACAATAACATTTCTCAGTTTCAACATTTGATATGTTGTCTTTGTCCTATTTTCTATTGAATATAGGGTTTAAATGATTTGCACATCATTGCATTATGTTTTTCTTTACATTTTACACAGTATTCCAATTTTTTTGGAAACAGGGTTGTACTACTGTATATTGTCTAACATTCCCCTTTTGGATACACAGTTATTTAGCTGTATTTCGTGTTTATTTTATTTAAAACAACTGCATTTTCTAGAGCCTGTTTAACAATCATCCCTTATAATAAGGTCAAGCTAACCGTTATCTTGAATTCCTGTATGAAGTACCTGAGTCTCTCACCAAGATGAATCAGAGAGTTGTTGTGAGAACTGAAAAGTTCCCTGTGAGGGCAGGTCATAATACCTCCCTTTTGTGGCTGCAGATGATGAAAGATCACAGGCTGTACACAACAGAAATGTATATTCAGATGACTGACTGACTGACTACCCCTTGTTAAATAGTGGTTAGGACTGCCATGCAGGGGACCAGTGTTTGAGCCTCACCCCAGTCAAAACAAACTATGCATTAGGATTTGTTAAGGATAGACAAAAACTTTGCTGGCTACAACCTTCAGTAGCTATGTTATAGTAAGCTTAAAATAAAACTGTTTATGGTTATTATTACTGGTGGATTATTTCTTGTGGATTTTGGACGTACACATCCGTGCATGCTTTTTGGGGTAATACAGATCACAACCCCTTGTGCAGTAAAAGAAGAGAGATTTCCATGATTCTGTCAGTTATCGTCACCTATATTGATAGTTATTGTATCAATGTCATTCACGAATGAAAGAAAAAGAAATGTTGTTTTGCCATGAAATGAAATAGCTTTGGCAGTGTAAAGTTCATCTTCAGTCTCGCTAGCAATTGCTCAATTCTTAGGACTATTCCAAGTAGTAGATACTAGTAAGCCTATTACTGGCTAATAAACTGTTAAAACAGCCAGTGGCAAAAGCCATACAGTTCATAGATGCTATTTGTGGTGGAAGTAAACTTAATAAGAAACAGTCAATTTAACACAATTGTTAATGGTGTCTAGCGAAATGTTAAAACTTGGCGTGATGTTAATGCGTGAAAAAATTATCCAGTGTCGAGATGCTATACCGACACTCCGCACATGTTTACTGTAGCTTAGTGGCGTAGTGGTTAAAGACACAGTCTGTCACATAGGAGACCCTGGTTTGAATCCAGTGAGGGCAACAACATTCATGCCATCTAATCATGGGCCGGCCGAACTAGGCTTGTCTGGTTCCTTTTCTTGTTTGTACATGGGGTGGAACTGTGGCATCCAATCGGTGTCTCATTGGTGTTGCTGTGTTCTAATTTAGTAAATTAGCTGTTTATCAATCACTGACTTGTTAATCGGTGATAGATGAGGGACATTTGGCACTAAAATTTATGGGGTGTTTGATTATTCACTATCAATTACAAAGCGCTAGTGACCCGTGAAGACGGTGGTAGTGTCCCTGTGTCCAGGGATTCCCAAACTGTGGGTCATCTACCTGTTGGTAGTGACTAGAGTGGTAGTGGGAAATGAACCAACTGATGTATTACATGATCCAAAAAAAGCATACGTAGAATTCCTGGTCACAAATAAATGTGGTTTCAGATTTTCATAAAATGATTTTTTTCTCATTCTATGCTCTATGTTATGCTTTGCCTAGGTACTGACGAGATAACAGCTAACTAGTTTGGCATTTTATACAACGTGTGGTTTGGATTTTCTATTTTTACAGCCTTTGCTGCCCATGGTATAACTATGACCAGGCAAACAAATGCTTTTTGTATACTTTTCCCTGTCTAGTGTGGCACTAGAGATATATAATAGATAGCTTATGACTAATACTAGTACTGTAGGTAGCTAGTGTGCTACTCATGGAGAGCTTACCTGAAGGAGAAATATGAGCACCAGCTACACTTTGTAGTTCATATCAGCCCAAGTACTGTATTCTTCCATCACTTGAACGTGATACCTATATTTTAGTTGTCTCCAGAACTTTATCCCAATTGCTTTGAGACGTTGACTCTGAGTGTGGGTACGTCGACAATAATGCACTATTTTGTGAAGTACTCCATTTCAAATTACATCTCTCCCTAATACCTTTAATTTAATCATTTTCATTTTTCTGTAGTTGCATGGTGGAAATCTCACAAATGGCACCCTGGGAAAAAAAGCAATTTATTTAGAAAAATAAAAACTTCTGATGTCTTGGTGGCAAAATTATGTACACCCTTTATGCGAGACTGATCAACAAGGTCCTATTGAAAAGTGTTTTTTGCGAAAAATCACAGGATTGATAGTGCTAGGTTGTGGATAATATATGGCATGGGTTATCTTCTTTGCCTTTCTAAAATAGGTTCACAAAATTGACTAAACGATGTTTGCTGAGCCAATCTGTACTTTGCGAAAATGTTGAAAGGCTGTTAGTTCCACCGCAGTGTCTGGAATGTGGCCCGATAATGCAGATAATGTGTCTCTTATATTTAATGGTTCATTCCAGGTGTAAGAAATCACAGATTTTGTCACATTCCAAACAAAAAGATAACGAGCAGGGTCCAATGTTTTTTTGGGTTAATTGGAAAAGTATGTAGTCAGTTGCAGTGTGCAGGGTTTTCTGCAGTTAAATGTTGGATCGAAAATGACTCCCTATTGAAGCTAATTCATTTGGACACTCCCAAGAGTTTTCACACTTTCTTCACCTGATAGACGAAAGCTTCTCGCTCAACTTTTTGGGAAAGACAAAGCTGACCCTCTCTCCACACTTACTCTGGACAGAGTTGAGGCCCTTGAGTCATGCATACAGTACATATCACGCATGCACACACACACGCACACACACATACACACACACACACACACACACACACACAGGCACACATCGCACAAAGGCACTTGAGAGCACTGACCTTGAATAGGTTACAGCCACGCTCTCAGTAAAACCCGGTGAGCCCCCTAATCCAGCTCCACTATGCCAAGAAATGAATCAGATTCTGTCAGCCAACACACAGCTGCACGCTACATTTTTTTTCCCTATTAAAGGCATAGATTTTCAGAATGAGCGTGAATGGTTTCCCTTTAAATGCCTTAAGTGGACTTAACTGGACTGCATTCTGTCTTTACTGCTATTGAATGTGGGGCCTTCTAAAAATATGCCATAGTGAATGCAATTGGATAGTTAAAAGCATGGTTTCAACTGTCCTGTTTGACAAAGTGGAAGATATTGTTTTTTTGGCTGCAGAAAATAGGAGTACACAAATAGGCTGCATCAGACTAATCCTGTGTTTTTATGAGAAGGTGCTCCATTTGTTTAATCAGAAGGAAATAGTAATCAGTGGTCCAGACCTAACCCTATTCCTGCATTGGTAAAGGCTCAGTATATTCTCACCATATTGTTTGGAACAATTAGGTAACAAGGAAGGGGGCAGCAGTGATCTTGCCTGCACACAACCTTGCACAGGAGTTGAGTCGGACCTCAACGGACAACACGTGACAGCCAGTGAGTCTGTCTTCAGACCAAACAGTCACCTCCATATTTTAGTCTGTGTTAAGTTCCAGGTTATTTTTGACTGCACCAGGCCACCAGTCAGTATTGTTGACATCCTTTGGGATGTTGAGGGGTTAGAGGATGTATTGGAGGCCCATGTTGTTAGCGCCGTCTGCAGACCTGGTGTCATTCAGGCATGACACCCTCTTTTTTATTTAGAACTTGAACAATGATGGTGGATTTCAAACTGTTGGGAGCCATGCATTGCTCAAGTGAATTTAAATATGTATGAGAAAACAAAGGATAACTGATGGGCAAAGTGTTTAAAGGAGCAATATGTGGAATTTCCTCAGTGTAATACCAGAAAATGTTCATGATATATCTGCAGCAATAGTGGAATGAAAGTGTTCCACAATATTTCTTCCCACAGAAATTATTTTGGGTGCATTAAAGTGGGGGAGGTAGAGCCCTCTCTCACTACCAAGAAGGAACAGCTGCACCTTAAAACCCCTTTAGTTAGCAGAGAGCCTGAAACCTGTCTGAGTACCATTTTTTTTGCCAATTCCCTGCACAATAGCGTCAGATAGGCTTCATGTAAAACAAAAAAATGCAAGAAAGTTTACAATTCTCTAAAATGTTGACGAGCAAGCTTTTGAATCAATCAAGAAACTACAGTAGGTCTGAGAGGAGTTAAGCTCCAACTCCCCAGCGAAAAGACTAATTATATTTGGATTAAGAATTAGCTTTATTAATTAAGTTTTTGGTCCACGCCAAAACAAAATAGTACATTTGACACAGTATTTGTGCCATTGGAGTAATGTTTTTGTTGTGGGATGTACACTGCCACTGTTTCTGGTGAAAATATTGTGTTACTCCAGTGCACACAATGTAGGTGTTAGCATAAATTACCCACTAAAATAAACGGGTGATAATATCACTGTGTGACTAGGCTCTGGTTTTCTCAATCAGGTAGGCTGTGGTCAGAGTCTTTAGGCAGAATCCAGATCAGCAACACAACTAGCTAGACGACCAGTTTGGCTGTGAGCAGTGACAGCAGGAATCATCAGGAAGCAACTAGACCTCTTTTCGTTTTCACATAATATAATCCTTGTGGTATCAATATACTGTCTGAAGAAGCTAATGTATTGTAGTAATTAAAGCAATAGACTTTGACAGAATGAATTATCTCCACAAAATCTAGTGCTCAAATAAGGAAATGGCTGTTAGCACGTTTCCACAATCCTACCTTCTTTTTTTCATGTTTCTTTTCATTTGTATTTTTAACTGTACTACTCACCCTAAGGGACATGGAATGTAAACTGTATAGTGGAACCATTTATTTTGGTACACCATCAGGACTTTGATGTGATTAACAGAAAAGGTTTCCTTAGACAATAGTGATACTGTAGTAGTGATAAGACTTTGGTTGTTGTTAGTAGAAACCCTTCACATAGGAAGCAATTATGTCAGTTTATCTCCAATGGGGGGTTAGGTTGCAGGTCTCTTCTCTTCAGCCTTTTATCAGTTGGTTTTGTTAACTCCTCCATCCCTCTTTCATCCTCTCTTTAGCTACTTAAAAATAAGGTCAAAGATAAAAGACGAGAGGCCAACTGAAGTAGGAACCTGTAGGAAAATGTGATAACAAAGGACATGGTCCTTTACAGTTAAAGAAATACGCAGTTCACATGGATGGGTCCCAAAAGTGATTAAAACTAAGTTGGTTGTGCAAGGCACTTTCCTAATAGAAGTTACTATGTAAGTGATATTGTTTTTAACTATGTGCGTGCTAGTCCACTGATTAGAATGTGATGTGGCAGATCTCTTTTGATGTAAGATAAACGTGATTATCCTTGATGAAGGTCAGGAATCTGCAGTGTTGTTGTCAAGACCACGTGACACGAGACCGATTCAAGACCAAGACCATAGCAAATCGAGTTCAAGTAAAGACCAAGACTGTGGGGGGTCAAGACTGAGTCAAGACCAAGACCAGGGTAATGCCAGTCAGATTCAGTCAGTTTCCCCAATATACTGACACTACTGTTACTATTTCACAAGAACATACATAATGGGTCCTTTAGATATACAGGTGCTGGTCATAAAATTAGAATATCATCAAAAAGTTGATTTATTTCAGTAATTCCATTCAAAAAGTGAAACTCGTATAATGTATACATTCATTCCACACAGACTGATATATTTCAAGTGTTTATTTCTTTTAATTTTGATGATTATAACTGACAACTAATGAAAACCCCAAATTCATTACTTA
>JACXGI010002649.1:54444-65266 GCA_016801175.1 Esox masquinongy
CCTACAGTAGGATAGGAGGTGGGCAGATCCTACAGTAGGATAGGAGGTGGGCAGAGCCAAGCACAAGATAGCAAAATCCTATTCTGTTTTGCATGTTTCTTTTAGGAAACCCCTAATCTGTGAAGTGTGAATGTGCAATAACTCAATCTGTCCTGCATTCGTAACTAACACGTTGCAACAAAAATGGCCATGTTCTTAGGGTCTAACCATGGCGTTAGCTGACACATGGTAACCACACTGTGGACATCTGCATGTACAACAACAACACCCAGTGTCATCCTTGTGAAAGCCGTATTGTCCGTGTGCGTGAACCTTGACCTTCAGAGGTATTTGCACCAATGTGAGTTTGTATGTGACACGCGGTGCTTCTCTGTTTCTGCAGGCTCGTCCCTGGATGTGGACCCTCAGGGTCGGTCAACACCCTGCTCCCCGTGCTGTACCTCCAACACCCCCAGCCTGCACTGCAGCGGCAGCTCCGAGCCCAACCTCATCGCCAACCTTAACACCAATACCAGTCTCAACACTGGCAACCGACCAGCGTTTAGCGACTCCACAGGTGAACACTAGCTCTTACCATAGCCAGCTTCTCTCTATCACCGTGTCAGATATTATCCCTGCATTGTCTTTCAGTCTATTTCTATTTCTTATATCTCCTCTCTGTATCTTTCACACCCCTCTCTCTCTCTCTATTTCTCTGTCTAAACATTCACCAATCCATGACCAGGAAAGGCAAGGCAACATTAGCTTCAGTAAACGTATGCAGATTTTGTTGAGAGTTTCTTTTGACTTGAATAGCCTGGGCAGGTTGTATTTCTATTGCACAATATTACAGCTGTCAAAATGATGAGATCATTTTGGCCTTTCTTTGCCTTTAGGATTTCTACTAAGCTCGCATACTGAATTGTTTTAACATTTACATACGTTTGTACATACATTGGATCATGAAACCATTCGATTTAGAGTTTTAGGACCTAAGTACTAACTGATTGTATTAAATATTTGAAATTACAGTGAAATATATATCTTTTTTCAACCAATTGTTTGGGGAAAGAATTTCCGGCATGAGTGGTCTTCCATAGCAATATTTTTGCAGCAATGTTACTTAGCTTGCCTTTTGATCAATACAAAAGCTTGTGTGAGCCTAGCAAAACCAGAGACTCTGTTCAAGAGGCTCTACTGAGCCTGATTAATGTATTTATTTATTAGTTTGTAGCTCCATTTGTTAGGTCTCAGCATTAATATTTGTGACAAGATGCCTTCAGAGAAAAGACCCTGGCTGGCAACTCTGAATTAATTGGTATGTAGCTCCGACTTTGAAAGTAATAGCGAGCTTGTTCCCTTGACTCTTATCTTTTAGAACATGTTACTTACTTGTTTGTAGCTCAAACGGCACAACAGATCAGGGGTGTCAAAAGGGTTTCAGAATATGTGATGCACAGCCCTGAAAAAAAGTGGCTGAGGGGGTTAGAAATAATCATATGAAAGAAACAGTTAAATTAAGTGTTGTATGCATATTTATGGGTCTTAATTTTTTTTCCTTTGCCTCAATCATATCTGCAATTGTAGGCCATTTTGCAGTACTGAAGACATTATAATTATATTTTTAATAGTCTACCATACAAATGACAGAAATGACAGGGAACTCTGACGTGAGATCTATAAAACAGAAGTCTTGTATGCAACCAATAAGAGCACAGGCCAATGAGATCAGTGAACCCAGACTGTACAATATTACAATTATAACCTACAAACAGCCCTGAGGATATCAAAAGGGAGTGGCTGCATTTCATTCAGTGGGATTTAAGGAGGGTGCGAGGAGAAAGGTTAGGAGTTGAAATGCATTTAACTAGGCTCTTACCCCTGGTCTAAGGTGCAATGCGAATGCACCTTTTGTAAATATAATTATATTTAAGAACAGTACAGTGCTGTGTAAAATATGTAATCCACCATTCATACTCTTTGCCTGTGTCCTGAATCTTTGTCCATACGACGGCAACGTCCCTATTGCACATCTATACATAACAACATGCTAATAGTGAATTGTTTAAATGCCTCCTGCTCATTATTGTTCCGTCCTCCGAACAAGACTGATAATTATGAGCAGTCAACTCAACTTAGCTAACATTTCCCAGCCATATTTGAACTGTATATCCAAATGGAGATTCAATAAAAACGAAAATCTTTATTAAGATGAGGACCCATGCTTGTAGACATTTTGGGGTTATGTGGTTTCAAATCTTGCTAGAAGTCAAACCGGGTGCACAGCGGGACAAGAATATAGCATTTGGCATTTCAGCAAGTCTTTATTTAAATTTAAAATTGGATGTGGTCTGGGGCCCTTGAATTAACATAACAGGGTTTTAAAAGGCAATATTGTTGAAGTGTATTGTCAGAAATTGAAAAACTTCAATCAATACAGTTTCCATTCTATACTCTATGGACGTTCTCCACCTAACACTAGAACCCACTGTATCATCTTTCAGGTACAACCCTCAGCTCGCCCTTCTCCCGCCTGTCAGAATCCCCTGGCTTCCTGTGGAGTGACGAGTGCACCATATGTTATGAGAACGTTGTGGACACCGTGCTGTATGCCTGTGGCCATATGTGTCTGTGCTACACCTGCGGCCTCAAACTGAAGAAGATGGCCAACTCCTGCTGCCCCATCTGCAGAAGGACAATAAAAGACATTATAAAGATTTATCGGAGCACGTAGGATCAGCCTGGGTGAGGCACACTGCTGGTCATTCATCACAGACGAAGAAACCATTCAAACCTTTCAGTGCATGAAGGGCTGTCCTGTCCCTGTCACCTATGGCTCAGCTACAGTAGGTGGTTGATCAAATGCCGTCAGAGAAATCACTGACATTTATTGGTCTGACTGTCTCCATATGGTTAGAATCGCTGAGATTCACTGTTATGCAGTTGGATCACCGAAGATACAAGACAAACATGTTGGGCAGACAGGAGTGGCATTTCACCACGAGCTGCCTACTGTTTGTGATGGGCCGTAACTGTACAATTAGAAGAGGTCATGCTGGCCTTTCCCTGGCCCAGATACTGGATTATATTCAGCCTTCATGGAGTTTAACCAGGAGGTATCTGGCTCACTCCCTGCAGAGAGCTCATCATCCATCCCACGGATGACAGCATCGCTGCTAGGATGTTTCAGAGACATGAAGTCAGCGGAGGGAATGTATTGTACAACACAGACATTCAATACCGTGAGAGATGGAGAGTTGTAAACCTTTCCATTTGTAGCTCTGAATGTTGAACGATACCCCCCCCCGGACAACTGAACAAAATACCTGGATGAAATATACTCACGAATGAATGAAGCGGAAAGTCATGCACATTGACATGAAAAAGTTATGGTCTAATCACAGTTATTGCACTGTGAATAGCAAGGGATTTGTAATTAGCTGTGTGGCTTTGATGTATCCTATTCTCTACAATTACGTGCGTTCTCTTACCAGCCCCAAAGACCCTACATGGAAGCTCACTTTGAGGAGATACATGAGAATGCAGTCAGCCACTCACCATAGATTGAAGGTGGATGTGAATTGATGTGGATAAAGGATGTTCTGGGTGAGGGAGACGTGCCTCTAGACTTATGATTCAGTGTAGGGGCACCTTGTTCCTGTGTGTGTGTGTGTGTGTGTGTGTGTGTGTGTGTGCGCACATAGTTCAGAGCACAGAAAAACTTAGATAGAAAATATTTACCAAAGTTAACTGTCCAAAAGGTAAATTGTCCTTATAATTTCTGGTTCATTTTTGGGTCATTTCCTGAGTGTAGTGGAAAGGAATCACCTGAATATCCAAAACATAGGAAATTGCTATTTTTATTTAATAATAATGATAACATTTTCTAAGAGCATTCTATCAAAGCCTAATTATAGAGTTAACCAACCTAAAACTTATTTGTAGATTTTATGTTATTCAAATACACTCCTTTGTTTTCCAACCTAATGTACTGTCCAAATGATCATGCTACTTTAAATACATGACATGAGCATGTCTAAATGTGTTTTTCTGCTATGGGAAGATTACCTTCCCTTAATATTGTTTTGGTAATGGAAACCTTTTCCCCAGGATATTTGCTAGTGAGCTGGCTGGTGGAAAAGATTGTGATTAAAGATAATATATTGTTCACATTTTGTCTCTTCCGTGAGAAAATCCCTGTATGATTTATGCCTTTATACAATGTGTTTTTACGATTTATTCATGAAACTGTAAACATCTGTACATTCATACGTGCCAAAGGACACACTACCTAGCTGGTTATTGCTTCAGAGTTATTTTCAGCCGTGAGCTGGGATTGATTCAAACCCATGCAAACTCACTTTTAATTATGTGAAAGCATACCTGGGTCTATAAGCAAGACTTCCAGGGAACATTTCTGGTAGTGAACTGCACCAGTAACCAAAAACCTGCTGGGTCAAATGTTTTATCATGTTTTTATTAACAAGGATAAAAGCTGATGGTGAATTCCAAGGTGAAAAATCGTTGTGCCCTTTAAGCTCCTGTAAGTTGCTCTGGGTAAATATCTGCGAAATTACACATTTCAATATTTCCTTGCATACCGTTGGTATGTTGTTTAATTATCCAATAAGGCCACTGTACCTGTGTCTTGAGATATGAGTCTTGCTCCCAGCTGGAGTTAGTCAGTGGTTGCAATGCTCATCGCAATTAAACGGAATTTAGCAAATGTGCTAATAACAAACAAATACATATACTATATCCTTTCACTGCTTCCATGAAATGAACTAGGAAATATTTGTACATAGTATCAGTAAACCATATTAAGGAGTATAACACTAACAGTATTGTGATCACCCAATATGGTGTTCAATATCTACACCAGCTTTACTACATAGGCAGACTGGGGGCCTGATCTAAACCCTATACCATTTAAATTACTATTATTCTTTTCTGGTTTTCTGATTGCATTTCTTAGGATTCCATTACAAATATTTTTGAACACACACAAGAAAAGGTAAATGTGTAGAATTGTTGGAAATAAATGGTTAAAGATTCAGTCCTCCTTCACTCTTTCACTCCTTGGCACAGTGTGTAGAAAGTCAGGAAATTAGTGTCTAAACTGCAAAGAAATATATCTGCCAACAAGGAGTATAAAAGCTTTTGGGTCCCATGGGTTGCTGGGCAGTGGGTTGCTTCTACACTGACATACTACATCCATCTATATTGGATATCCATCCAAACTTTTGCCAACTAGAAAATGTTTGTGAATCAGCTTTCTCATAATATTTGACTACCCCACTTTACAGTAATTGTGTTTAAAAATGTGTACATAGTCAGTGTTAAAACTGCAATCCTAAACATTTTAATTCAAAACCTGAGGGCGTTTTTTGTATACACACTCCAGACTACATATTCCACCAATCCTAACCGAGGATAAGGTGGGTTCTCTCCAGGTCACCGCGTGACAGTCCCTCTCAGATCTCCACAAGTGTTTAAGCTCTGGAAGGTAGGATGGTGTGGTTGTTTCCAGGCAGGCTATAGGTATTTTGGTAGATCAGTCTGTCAGTCACATACTCAGGCACTGTGTAAAATGGTATTTTGTCAAATGCTTGCTTCCTCTGTTCTTGGGAGAATCTGAATTCCAAGTGAAACTCCCTTGCTTATCAGATGTGTCTGGAGAAAGTGGCTAGAACAGAGGATGAGAGAAATCGAGTGGACAACTGAGATTCTCACCTTGTTTCCTTCATTCCTAACTTTAAGATTTGACTGATTATATGAATATCATAAATGATTGTTAATATTGTATTCTTTGTTTTGTATTACAAAGAATAAATGGTGATGAAGTTGGATACAGCACACACAGACCTGGCTAAGACCTATGAAACACATGAGAAGAAAAAAATATGCATTGTCCATATAATATTTTAAAGGCAACACGAGTTTTATGGAGGTACAATAAGCAATTTAAGTTTCATTAAAGGTTGTATGTACATTTTCTTAAAAAAATAATCAGAATAATGTTGTCAGAATGTATGATATATTGGTTATAGAAGATTTTCCAGGGACCTTCGTATGTTAATTTTAAGAGTACTGTCGCATACCTTTTGAAGAAGTGTACTTTTGTCATTTATAACACTGAAATGTTTACGTGAATGAATATTCAGGTACATATGCATCACTTCTGAAAGGAATATTTGCATCCAATCAGCCATCAATCTATTGATATAAAACTATGTTGTTTAAGAGCCTGCATTTGTGTGGTATGACATCATTCAGAACTGTTAATGGAAACCAACTAAATAACCCGCCTTTGTCATTATATTGCATTATACTGGAACTGCATACATTGCGGTCAAGACGTGGTCCACCTTGAATTTTCTATTGGTTCAGTTTTTCAGACCAGATAAGTACATAGATCAACGATGGTTGATCATTAATTAACTTGCATTGTACAGAATGATGTGGATTTCATCTATCTAACTATGACAACTAATCACTGCTGTTGGTTTTAAAGGATGTACAGGATGTCAACAGAAGTATACAGATCTTGTCAGGTGTCTCATTTCCACTGAGGTAATTAATAATTAAAAACTGAACATGTGGTTTGGAATGTGACACAACATTGCCTAATTTAACTTTTTATTGAAGGCTCACCCCAACAAAACAACTATAGAAAAATAAGGCAACAAAGGTAGATGACCGGGAAGAAGTTTTGCTTTTTCAAAACTTTTCATTTTCATTTTTTATCAATTTGTCAAAATATCCCTGTGTAAAATACAATGAGTTGCAATGTTTTTGCAATGTTCAGCTTACTGTGTTAGTCAGAAAGATGTGACTGTCGATAAAGTGTAAGTGGTATTAAGACGCTTAATTCCTGGAACAACCTTTTGTTTGTTTTGTTACTGGACTGTAATGTACCTGCACTGTGCCCACCTGCACTGTGCACACATGTGCATGTAATATTATACAGTGGATATAAAAGATTTACACACCCCTGTAAAAATGCCAGGATCTTATGATGTAAAAGAATGAGACAAAGATAAATCATGTCAGAACTTTTTCCACCTTTAATGTGACCTATAACATGAACAATTCAATTGAAAAACAAACTGAAATCTTTTAGGGAGAAAAATAAAAAACTCACAATAACCTGGTTGCATAAGTAAACTAATACTTTGTTGAAGCACCTTTTGATTTTATTACAGCACTCAGTCTTTTTGGGTAGGTGTCTATTAGCATGGCACATCTTGACGTGGCAATATTTGCCCACTCTTATTTGCAAAAGTGCTCCAAATCTGTCAGATTGCATGGACATCTGTGCACAGCCATCTTCAGATCACCCCACAGATGTTCAATTGGATTCAGGTCTGGGCTCTGGCTGGGCCATTCCAAAACGTTAATCTTCTTCTGGTGAAGCCATGCTTTTGTGGATTTGGATGTGTGCTTTGGGTCGTTGTCATGCTGAAAGGTGAACTTCCTCTTCATCTTCAGGTTTCTAAAGAGGCCTGAAGGTTTTGTGCCAAAATTGCCTGGTATTTGGAACTGTTCATAATTCCCTCCACCCTGACTAAGGCCCGGTTCCAGCTGAAGAAAAACAGCCCCAAAGCATGATGCTGCCACAACCATGCTTCACTGTGGGTATGGTGTTCTTTGGGTGAAGTGCAGTGTTGTTTTTGCGCCAAACATACCTTTTGGAATTATGGCCAAAAAGTTCAACCTTGGTTTCATCAGACCATAACACATTTTCCCACATGCTTTTGGGGGACTGGATGTTTGTTTTTGCAAACTTCAGCCGGGCTTGGATGTTTTTCTTTTTAAGAAAAGGCTTCCGTCTTGCCACCCTACCCCATAGCCCATTCATATGAAGAATACGGGAGATTGTTGTCACATGTAGCACACAGCCAGTACTTGTCAGAAATTCCTGCAGTTCCTTTAATGTTGCTGTAGGCCTCTTGGAAGCCTCCCAGACCAGTTTTCTTCTTGTCTTTTCATCAATTTTGGAGGGACGTCCAGTTCTTAGTAGTGTCTCTGTTGTGCCATATTTTCTCCACTTGATGATGACTGTCTTCACTGTGTTCCATGGTATATCTAATGCTTTGGAAATTCTTTTGTACCCTTCTCCTGACTGATATCTTTCAACAATGAGATCCCTCTGATGATTTGGAAGCTCTCTGCGGACCATGGCTTTTGCTCTGAGATGCAACTAAGAAAATGTCAGGAAAATCCTACTACAACAGCTGAACTTTATTAGTGATTAATCAGAGTCACTTTAAATGATGGCAGGTGTGTAATGACTTCTATTTAACATGAGTTTGAATGTGATTGGTTATTTCTGAACACAGCCACATCCCCAGTTATAAGAGGGTGTGCAACCAGGTTATTGTAAGGTTTTTATTTTTCATTTTTCCCCCTCGAAAATTTCAGTTTGTTTTTCAATTGAATTGTTCACATTATAGGTCACATTAAAAGTGGAAAAAGTTCTGACATGATTTATCTTTGTCTCATTCTTTTACATCAAAAAAACCTGGCATTTTCACAGGGGTGTATAGTCTTTTTATATCCACTGTACCTCATAAGCTTGCTGCTAGTCTATTTATCAAGTTAAATATGATTATACTCAAGCTGCGTTTTAATGATTGCTTTTCTGCAATTAAGAGTTTTTTTTTTATCAATAACTACTGTTCACCTTCCTTCTTTTAAACAACAGTCAGCAAAAGTTGGGCAGTTCTACAAAAAGGTGTAACAACCCTAGGCCTACTTACATTTTAACACAACAATTTGCACAGTAGTTTTCTGGTCTTCAGTCTGAATGTGAAAAACAAAACAGAGGGCTACAGTAAACAGCCATAACTCACACGGAGTCTGTTTAGAGTGCAGGCATGTAGATCTGGCAAGCACGAACATCATCTGTTATTTACTACCCTGCCTTAGATGTGCTGGATGTACCAGTGTTTTATCATGCAGTCTAATATGCACAAATACAGCCTGTGATGTCTGGACATGAAACAGGCAGCGGCAGCCATTGCTCACAACCCAAGTTTCTCAGAAGCGAGGGAAGACAAAGCCATCGTGTGTAAAGATGACATGAACACTCACCGTTGTGTAAACGCAGACTTTCTGTTTAGACCTCTGAGTGAACCAGGGCCTCATTCAAACTTTTGGTACGTTAGGTTTGGCCACAGACATTTTACATCTGAGTTCCCAGTAGGGTATGGTGGAATGACTTTCATACTAAACTGATTCGATATTGTCACACTGCCAAATGCATATCAAAACTGTTCACATTTGCTTCGACAAACTCAAGTCCCTAGTCTCCAAAGGTGTGTTTTCTTGTTTCTTGTCATTTTCTTGTCTTTTATGTCATGAGGTGTTGAAATACACAGTAGTTCAGCAACCTGAGATTTTCTGGAGTGTTATACTGCCACCTTGAGGAAACAGAATTATATAAATATCCTCAACTCTAGATGTGGATTACTTTTACATTTGTATTAGGTACCATATTAGGAAATGTATGGACTAATATGTGTTATGATTCCGATGACCTAACAAAGAAAATTCAGTACAGTTGAATAGTGCAGTTTCAGACAAAATGGTTGTTTTTCTAAGCAGCTCCTGTATTTCACATCCTATAGTTTGTTCTCCATCTTCGTTTTACACAGTGTGCCAACACATTTTCTGCACTTTTATTTCCATGACTGATCGTTGCTTTTATGTCAACAGAAGACTGGCGCAATACAGTGCATTTGCAAAGTATTCAGACCCCTTCACTTAACACATTTTATGTTAAAGCCTTATTTTAATTATATAAGGATTCACTATTGCTAACACAACTGCTCAACATGTATTTGTAATAATAAGCCTTATTTAATTTAATATTGATTACAGCCCTATTTTTCCTCATCAATCTACCCCCATAATGACCAAGCAAGAAAGGCCTTGGTCCGGGTAGTGACCAAGAACTAGATGATCACTTTAACAAAACTCCAAGGTTTCCTGAGTAGAGATGGGAGAACCTTCCAGTAGCACAACCATCTCTGCAGCACTCCACCGATCAGGCCTTGATGGTAGGGTGGCCAGACAAAAGGCACTCCTCATTAAAAGGTACTTGACAATCCGCTTGGCTTTCCCAACTGAATGTGTTTATCTCCAAGTGTCAGAAATTCACTGACTTCGGGCTAACAGGATGAAACACAAAAATATGGATATGTGCATTATACACTTGTATCCTTCAGCACTGGAATGCTGCAAGAATGCATGCTCTCTCCCTTTCTCTACTTATTCTAAACCAACAAATGTACTTCCCACAATGGATCTGCTCAACTACTCAACAGCTCTGGTTGCTTTCATCTGTTTTACTGTACCATGGAGAGGTTGACTAGCTGGTGGGCTGTTGCAGTCAAAATAACCTGGAACTTAACAAAAACAAAACTGTGGAGGTGGTGGTTGACTTCAGGAAACTCACCCGGCCGCTACTCCTTGAGATTGAGGGCTCAGCTGTTAGTTTGACAGAATCTGTATATTGTCTATCACTAATAGCACAGACACAGTAAATGGCTTGAGGTCTTGTGCTTTACTGAGATCAACAAAATTTATTGCACAGCAACTTTTTGTTGTTTTAGTAGTCATTCCTGTCAGTATATATATACAGTATCCAGCTTCCCAAGCTCCATTTTAGTGTGCCACATCTAGTGCTAGAGGTCTTCTGCTCTTCTGCTGTAAGTAGTGATAAATATATTCTTAGTCTAAATCTGTTGTTATCTAGTACAATACAACTGTGAACTGCTGACTTGCTCCTGGCTGACTGTTGACAAATCAAGTAGGTTTAAAGGGCGGGGCAATTTGT
>JACXGI010002650.1:0-16858 GCA_016801175.1 Esox masquinongy
AATTGGCCAGCAAACTCGCCTGACCTTAACCCTATAGAAAATCTATGGGGTATTGTGAAGAGGAAGATGCGATACGCCGGACCCAACAATGCAGAAGAGCTGAAGGCCACTATCAGAGCAACCTGGGCT
The DNA here is from genome assembly GCA_016801175.1 of Esox masquinongy. NCBI lineage: Eukaryota > Metazoa > Chordata > Actinopteri > Esociformes > Esocidae > Esox > Esox masquinongy. The sequence goes on from JACXGI010002650.1 coordinate 130, forward strand.
CTCATAACAACTGAGCAGTGCCACAGACTGATCGACTCCATGCCACGCCGCATTGCTGCAGTAATTCAGGCAAAAGGAGCCCCAACTAAGTATTGAGTGCTGTACATGCTCATACTTTTTATGTTCATACTTTTCAGTTGGCCAACATTTCTAAAAATCCTTTTTTAGTATTAGTCTTAAGTAATATTCTAATTTTCTGAGAGACTGAATTTGGGATTTTCATTAGTTGTCAGTTATAATCATCACACTTAAAAGAAATAAACATTTGAAATATATCAGTCTGTGTGTAATTAATGAATATACTATACAAGTTTCACTTTTTGAATGGAATTACTGAAATAAATCAACTTTTTGATGATATTCTAATTTTATGACCAGCACCTGTACATTGGTAGAAATGGCCATGTACTTTTTGAACACCAGGGGTCGCTGTATCTATACATTAGTCCACTTCCAACTTGATGTTGATGAAAGGACATTCTCAACCAACCTTTCCCAAGATTGTATCTCTCAAGCGACTTAATTTGTTTCATCTTCGCATGTCTGTTGCTTGAAAAAATGCATGCAAGTAACGCATCGAGAACCATAGTCAGTATGTACTCCCCATGAACATTTACCTCGTATTGGCCAGCTGTATTATTTCTTTGACGTGTAATAATTTTCTTAAAAAGCTATAGTGAGAGGAATGAAGGATTGAAGCAAAGCCTTTTCAAACTTATAAATGAATATGGCCATGTTTACACAGACCTCCATGGAGGGAATGGTAATTGGGTTTTACTTTATTCTGAAACATTCATCATTACTGGCAAACGCCAATGTAGAAATATTCAGTAAACCACACAAAGCCCAGGAGTCCAGGGTTTTTTAACACCCAAAAAGCAGAAGGTAGAGCTAGGTAGCCAGCTAAGTGAAATTATGTCTACCAAAATATACCATGTTACTTCCATTCTGCCATTGTAACCAAAAATAACATGACATTGCATCATTCATAACATGTATCTGAATTTTATATTGAAGTCATATGGCAGGTGCTCTCATCCAGAGTGACTTACTGTAGTTAGTGCATACATTTTCATAATTTATTCATACTGACCCCAGTGGGACTCAAACCCACAAAACCTTGGTGTTGTAAGCGCCATGCTTTACCAAACTGAGCTACATGGGACCAGGAATCATGAATACAATTTTAGCTTTGAGGGATTGATGGTGTACTACCATGCACTTAAATTCTACCACTCCTTGCAAAAATATACCAAGGTATTGCTATGGTACACACACTTATACAATGATATAGTCTAAATCAGGAACATATGGCATTCTGTGGTTTATCTCTTGAAGTACGATGTTACCATGGGAAATAAAAGCGTGTTAATGTAGTTTTAAAAATGTATTGAAATTATATGGAACTTCTTTTTGTTTTTACCACAACTGGGTAAATAACTTGTTAATGTGAATAGGCCTTAACTTTTGTAAATATATTGAGGTGTAGAACTCCACGGAGTCTTCAGGACCCATGTATAAAAAAACATTGACATTCACCGGAGAAGCTAATGGCGGTACTACAGTCGTGCTCATAAGTTTGCATACCCTGGCAGAAATTGTGAAATTTTGGCATTGATTTTGAAAATATGGCTGATCATGCAAAAAGCTGTCTTTTATTTAAGGATAGTGATCATATGTAGCCATTTATTATCACATAGTTGTTTGGCTCCTTTTTAAATCATTATAACAGAAATCACCCAAATGGCCCTGATCAAAAGTTTACATACCCTTGAATGTTTGGCCTTGTTACAGACACACAAGGTGACACACAGGTGAAAATGGCAATTAAAGGTGAATTTCCCACACCTGTGGCTTTTTAAATTGCAATGAGTGTCTGTATAAATTGTCAATGAGTTTGTTAGCGCTCATGTGGATGCACTGAGCAGGCTAGATACTGAGCCATGGGGAGCAGAAAAGAACTGTCAAAAGAACTGTCAAAAGACCTGCGTAACAAGGTAATGGAACATTATAAAGATGGAAAAGGATATAAAAAGATATCCAAAACCTTGCAAATGCCAGTCAGTACTGTTCAATCACTTATTAAGAAGTGGAAAATGCGGGGATCTCTTGATACCACGCATAGGTCAGGTAGACCAAGAAAGGTTTCAGCCAAGACTGCGAGAAGAATTGTTTGGGATACAAAGAAAAACCCACAGGAGAAATAAAGGCTGCTCTGGAAATAGATGGTGTGGTTGTTTCAAGGAGCACAGTACGACGATACTTGAACAAAAATGAGCTGCATGGTCGAGTTGCCAGAAAGAAGCCTTTACTGCACCAATGCCACAAAAAAGCCTGGTTACAATATGTGCGACAACACCTTGACATGCCTCACAGCTTCTGGCATACTGTCATTTGCATTATGTTTGGAGAGGGGTTACAACCAAAAGCGCTATGTTTGGAGAGGGGTCAACAAGGCCTATAGGGAACAGAATACCATCCCCACTGTGAAGCATGTTGGTGGCTCACTGATGTTTTGGGGGTGTGTGAGCTCTAAAGGCACGGGGAATCTTTTGAAAATTGATGGCAAGATGAATGCAGTATGTTATCAGAAAATACTGGCAGACAATTTGCATTCTTCTGCACGAAAGCTGTGCATGGGACGCTCTTGGACTTTCCAGTATGACAATGACCATAAACACAAAGCCAAGTTGACCCTCCAGTGTTTACAGCAGAAATAGGTGAAGGTTCTGGAGTGGCCATCACGGTGTCTTGACCTTAATATCATCGAGCCACTCTGGGGAGATCTCAAATGTGCGGTTCATGCAAGATGACCAAAGACTTTGCATGACCTGGAGGCATTTTGCCAAGATGAATGGGCAGCCACCTGCAAGAATTCGGGGCCTCATAGACAACTATTACAAAAGACTGCATGCTGTCCTTGATGCTGAAGGGGACAATACACTGTGTTAAGAACTAAGGGTATGCAGACTTTTGTACAGGGGTCAGTTCATTTTTTTCTTTGTTGCCATGTTTTCTTTTATGATTGTGCCATTCTTTTGTGACCTACAGTTGAATGCGAATCCCATAAGAAATTATAGACATGTGTTTTGCCTGCTCACACATGTTTTCTTTACAAATGGTACATATATTACCAATTCACCAAGGGTATGCAAACTTTTGAGCACAACTGTATATTACCAATTCTCCAAGGGTATGCAAATTTTTGAGCACGTATATTGAGTAAGTTAACTAGCTAGATAGGCTAGGTGTCTACATTTTTCTCTTCTGACTCAAACAGCTTGTTTAGTTTGTCTCATTTTGTTATACTGTAATGTAATGCCCCAAAATAAGGGTGTATGTTATTGAAAATCAAGCAGGTTCCAGCTGTTTTGTGAAAACTCAGTTTGGTTAGAAATTAAGCAAGTAGTATCCAACTAGCTTTTTGTGTCACATATTCAACTGTGTTTATTCACTGGTTAGCAGCATCCATTTTCCCTTTCGTTTCGTATGGCTGGCTCAGCTACAGTCAAATGTCATATGAAACAAAAGGGAATACGTAGCTACAGCTGGCTTAGCAACATTGACTACATAGCTATTAATGTTGGACAAATCATGCTCAGATCAGATTGTGATACGGTCAAGACGTTTGAGTGCCTATGTGTTGCTACTCTCTTCGGAAGGTAACTTGCGGCAGTTGAGATAGATGTAAATTTCCATTACAAAAATGTTTAATGCTGAATAAAATGTGTTTATTCTCGTAGTGTGAATAGGCCCTAAGACTTTCTGCTTCTTTCGATAGGGATTGTAAAGTCCTGTCTTACATTAACATACCCAAAATAATATTTGTCATAAACCCAGGAATGCAAAACATCTAAATTATTTACTCTAGTTTGAATAGTTTTCTGTGTGCAGCACAGGAGAAATTTGTGATGTCACATGCAGAAAAAAGTAGCTTGTTAGTTTTTTAATGTAATATATTATTCATATCAAGGAACATTGAACATTTGGTGCGTGCACGTGTGACAGACGGAGAGAAGTCATTATTTTCGTTCAATATTATACGATTTAATCGAGGGAAGTCATAGGGAATTAGTTTGTTATGCCCAGTGATGCCCAGTTTATCCATTCTTTAAAAGCCTTACTGTAGCATTGGTCTCCGGAGTTAGGGAAAGAGTGTGTGGCAGGGATTCACATTTGTTCCCCACTGTTTATGAGTGCTAGAGTTAGAGAATGGAATAAATGGAGAAAAGAGGGGACACTGGGAGGAGGGGATGGTAAAGCAATTGAAAATAGTGTTAAGGTCGACATTATTCCGTGATCGAGAATTCTTAAGGTCGAGATTTCTTTTGTGTGTGCTCGAACGTGCCTTCCGTATGTGTTTGAACCTGCCGTCAGACATCTGAGAGGGAGAAAAAGAGAAGGCATTTGAAATACAGAGAACACTGCGATTGAGAAAGAGTATTTCTTCTTTTAATGTAGGTGAAGGGTCCCTGGGTCAGGTTTGAGGTCTTGTAACTCCCAGCACAGACAACAGCAGGACCACAAGTATAAATGAGATAAAGAGAAAGAGAGAATGGCGGAGTAGTGAAGAAGGATAGCCTAACCTCAGTGTAACCTGCACATGGTTTTGATCATTCCATCACCTCAGGTGCGGGAGCAGTGGTGCGATTGATTGGCTTTGAGTCCCTTCTCCCAACGCAATCTATCAGCACCCCTCAGCTGGTGTCTTCTCCGTTAGGCTAAGGCAGCAGTGTAACAAGCCCCCAGAGCCCGGCTGAGGGCCGTCCTGCACTGTACAGCCCAGTGACCCGCAGAACAGTCCAGTGTGACAACGTTTCCCCCTCTCATTCTCTGGTCAGTCATTGTGGCGACACGGGATCCTTTCTACTTATAAGGCTGAGGTTTCCTTTCAGAGTGCAGGCTCGACTATAGTCCAGAAACTGATCTGTGAAAGCAAAACACACACAACTCGTGGGAAGGACTGCTTAACCACGTTCGATGCACAACAATGATACTGTTTTGATAGCACAAAGGGCTTGGTAATCAAGGTCCATTGAATCAATAATTGTTCTGGATAAACATATGTCTAATGAGGTGTCTTTAAAAAGAGAAACTAGGCAAGACAATGCCTGCTGCTCGCCACATGAAACAGAATGATGATTTGTTCTGGCTCCTGCCTTACATATAGCTACATGTAGCTAGCTGGCTGGTTTGAGTAATTAGTGGGTGTAGGGTCCCTGTGGAGCCGGAAACCTGCTGACTTATTTGTCGTAGGTACAATAGGCAAAGCTGAAGAATCGCTGATGCAAAACATGCGGGTAATGTATTGGTTTGGTTTCTTTTCTTTTTTTTCAATGGCAAGTATTATCAAATTCTAATATCACATAAAATGTGAAAAAATGTCAGTGTTAGTTGGAACCAAATATGGTTCTAGACAGCAATGCTTTTCAAAGAATCCTTATGGAAAAAAGGATTCCAGTATGTAACGGCAGTGGAACGCTATTTGGTTCTAACTAATTTTGGTTATTAGTTTAACATTTTGGTTCTAGGTACAACCCTTATGGGCTTCAACAAGAAGATTCTACCTGGAACTCAAATTAGTTTTACCTGGAACCCAAAAGGGTTCTTCATGCAACTAAAAAAAGTATTCCCTCACAAGGACAGTTGAAGAATCTTATTGGGTTCTATTTTTTTCTGAGAGTGTAAAAGAACTAAAAAATGAGTTGGTTCTTTTAGAAACAATAAGAATAATAAAAACCTAGGAAAGTTTCAACCATACTGGACCGGAATCGGATAGTGCTCATGTTGGGTTTTTAGCCTAATTAGCATTTTCTAGTGTGCCTGTCAAGTGAATTTCAGAGCTACTAATGCCACCTTTGACAATCTTTGGTAGTGACAGAGACTAGATTAGTGCCTAAAAATAAAATGATTTAAGATTTTGCAAAACAGCAGCCTGAAAATCAAACTTTACAGGTCACTACCGGCTTTCAAAGTGATATGTAATTCCCATTGGAATCCAGCTGCAGTAGGTATCACCAACATATTGTTTTTTTATTCACCTTCCTCCTGCATTCAGAATGACTTCCAGTATTAGAAAGACAAACATCAGACACTATCTTAATATTTAAACTGGAACAACCATCTCAATTAAAAGTGCAATAAGTCTACAAATTTGAAATGTATATTTTTTATATGGCCTAATATTGATTAATAATATACATGCAAAAACATGTATATTGAAAGAATTCAAAAAATAAACCTTCAAACTGTCATGCTGAGAAATATAATAATGGCTGTGGTTTTGCTTGAACTCTGGTTATTTACAGCCACACTGGAGTTCTTTTAAACCATTAAGTGGTATTTTAACCCTTTACAGTGTTAGTTTAATTCCAGAATCAACATCTGAAAGGTTACACTGAATTACACTGAAACATCAGCGCTAGTTAACATTGGCCAATGCGCTGTTTGATGTAATAGGCACACAACCACAGGTACATTTAAAGAATGTTATGACATGCCAGGAACCCCCGACTTAACTGAGAGGTCATTAGGTTTTAAGTGGTTTTATAGGAACCTTAAGAGCTGAGAATGAGCCATTTAAGAACATTTATTGTTTTGACTCAGTTTAGGTTCGACCCTCTGTGTGGCTTTATGTAAAATGTATGAAATACTAAAAATATGTATTGTCAGTGGTTTGCCAGTTGGGGAAAAAGTCAATATTTGGAAGAGTTGAAAAAGTATGCCATTGTTTATGCATCTTTTATTAAGCAAACTGAGACAGACAAAAACATTATAACAAAAAATAAAACCATGTTAAAAAAATTATATTTTTTTTAATTTAAAGTCCTCTAAGTTCAATCACCCAAATTACTGAAAATGTTGGTAACTTTGCAACCATTAGTTGTTTGACTGCACCATTTCAACGTGACTCTTACCTAACTGAGACTAAGTGTACTGCCAGTTTGTCTGTCACCTGCCAGTACTCCATCTCTCTCCACCAACTTTCAGTTGAATAGTTTCTAGGTGCCTAAGTTAAACGTTCTGCCCGATACTGAGATAGTGTGCGGCGCGATGAATGAAAACCTAAAGATATGCATCAAGTCTTGAATGAAGCAATGTGACCCTGTGGGAAGCAAAACAATGGCTCATACCAGGTGGTGGTGCGCTAAGAGTGAGTGAGGGGAATTGGATAAGACTGGAAGCTCGTCTGGCTGACTGGCTTTTAGCATTGGTCCTGGCAGTTCTCCGCCATGGAAACGCTGACAGGCAGGTGCACCTGTCACAGTGCATAAGTGGCTCCCAGCACAGACGATCACAGTAGAGCACCTTTTCTCTTCCCACAGTGCTATTGGGCAGGTCCAGCAGACCTTATAAATCAACCCTGGCCCAGTACAAAGCCCTAATGCCAAATCCTATTCCCAGACCATTCTCAGTCCCATACCTAACCCTGACCCTTTACTCTCTTAAATCTAGTCCTGGTCTTACCCGGAATTGTTGTGAATGTAGGACAGTGGGGGGATAGTGGGAAGACAGTGAGGATACAGTGAGAGGACAGTGGAGGACAGTGAGGGGACAGTGGGGAGACGCTGGGAAGAGATAGAAGACTGTGTGGGGACAGTGAGGAGACATTGGGAGGACAGTGAGGAGACATTGGGAGGACAGTGGGGAGACATTGGGAAGAGAGTGAGAAGACTGTGTGGAGACAGTGCAGAGACATTGGGGAGACTTTGGGAAGACAGTGGGAAGTTGGGTTCGTGGTGGCTTTGTGCTAACAGGCAACCCTCTGAGGTGGAGGAAACAGATTTCTCCTTTGCTCCTCCAGGATGAGCTGTGGTTGTTGCGTTATTTGAAAATAGCTTCCTGCTCATTCAATCACAGCTATGGTTGTGGTCGATTTAATATTGGACAACAGCGAATTGGGTAGTATCAGGTAGCATTCAGTCAACAAGCCTGTTATCGGGCGGATAATTATTTTGTGGTTTGTTTAGAGAGCTTTACAGTGACCTTTGGTGATGGTATTGGATGTTTTCACAGTAGCTCAGTTGTTTTGACTGTCATAGAGGAATCAACCTCTTGCTTTTTTTAGGTTGTTTTCCTCATGAAAGTATTTGAGAAGCCTTTTAAGGTCAGCAGGATTGAAATGTTATGTCTGTACACAGTCTATCCAGTTTTTCACATCCTTTACACCTCATGTCATAGTCTTCTCACTTGGCCTTAGTTTTGATTTCGCTTGTATAGAAAATCTAAGTTATCCAGAACGTAATTCTCTACTTATTTCTGTAACCACACTTTATCCTTACGCATACCCCTACTGTCATGATTAAAATATTCCAGGGTGGATGTTAACTGTATGGATTTAAGTTAGGATTATGGCCTGGTGAACGAAGATGAATTAGTGTGGCCTCTGTGTTTTGTCCCTGAGCGACGCTCATATCTCAGCCTCATTTTGTAATGAGCTGTCTACGTGTTTATTATCCAGTGCAATTACAAAATAGCACAAATTTTAAAGAAGCACTGCCAGGATCTTAAGCGCCACAATTTAATATGATATGTTATGAATTGGATTAGTAATATCATACAAATAAAATACAAAACAAAAATGCTATCATACAGAATAAGGGCCATAGTTCACCATTGGATGACGTAGGACAGGCTATTAGGCTACAGATGAAATTATATAAAATACCCACAGTACATCTATAAAACTTAAATGAATCCTGATTAGGAAAGGACAGATCGGAGGGGGAGGTTGAAGGAGAAAATTAACACACTGAGGGAGATTAATAATGATAACCCAAGGACAGGAAACACTTGAGATGGACTTATATCTTATTAATTACTGGAAAGCCATGTCAGGTTAAAAGAAATAGGCCCTTTGGCTAATACTAGCTTTTCTTGGTATTCATATGAGAAACCCTAATTCCATTACATTTTTCTTGTCTTCTGTCTTTACAGATGTGCTCTGGACTGGTTGTGATTTGTCCTCATCCTTCACCTCAATGGCAGATGAAGACAGCCGTTCCCTGCTTCGTTCCAGTTAGCTTTGATCTCAGAGAGATGGCGTTGATCCAAAGCTAAACCACGGGACATCCATCTCCGTTTTCCTCTCTGCATCTTCTCTTTTCTACTTTTGGTTTGTGTTCCTCAGCATGGCCTTCTTACTGGTGTCAATGTTCCTCCTGGTTCTCCAGACATATGCTGCCCCGCCAGAGTTTGTTCAGAGTCTGGATCTTGGCCCGGGACTAACGACCAATGACACACTGTCTCCACCACCAGGGACTAGCAAACGTGCCCCACACAGCATCATCATTGGGGTGCGCAAGGGGGGCACACGTGCCCTGCTCGAGATGCTAGACATCCACCCTGAGGTTGCGGCTGCTGCCACGGAGGTGCACTTCTTTGACTGGGAGGAGAACTATGCAAAGGGCTTTGACTGGTACAGAGAGCTGATGCCCTATTCCTACCCGCACCAGATCACGGTGGAGAAGACGCCAGGCTACTTCACATCTGCCTTAGCGCCAGAACGCATCCGTGCCATGAACTCATCCATTAAGCTGCTTCTGATCCTACGGGACCCGACTGAACGGGTCATCTCGGACTACACCCAGGTCTACTTCAACCGCCTGGAGAACCACAAGCCGGTGCAGGCTATTGAGAACCTGCTGGTGCGCAGTGGAGCTCTCAATACACGCTACAAGGCCATTCAGCGGAGCCTCTACGACGTGCACATGCGTAACTGGCTCCGCCACTTCCCACTGGAGCAGATCCACATCGTGGATGGGGACACTTTGATCCGGAACCCCCTTCCCGAGCTCCAGAAGGTGGAGCGTTTTCTCAACCTGCCCCCCAGGATAATGTCGTCCAACTTCTACTTCAATCAGACCAAGGGGTTCTACTGTATCCGGAGTGATGGCCGAGAGCGCTGTCTGCATGAGTCCAAAGGGCGTCCCCATCCTGTCGTCAACGGCACCGTGCTGCAGCAGCTACGGTTCTACCTCCGGGAGCACAACCGTAACTTCTACCGGCTAGTGAAACGCTCTTTTGACTGGCAGTAAGCCAGTCGACTCTTTCCTCAGAAAGACTGCTTCCTCCTGGCCCAATGCCCTGTTTAAGGAATGAGTGATTGACCAATGTCATAGGGGTAGAAGCACTTTACAAACTCTGATACTGAAACCCGCAATCAATCGCTTTGTACTCCACTTCGGTGTCAGCAGAGCAGTTTCACATTTACAAAACAAAGCAAGAACTATAAACATGAGCTAACATGGAAAAATCCCCCAAGCTTGTCATTCTCTGTACTGTACCTACCAAAAGTGAAATGATGCAGATTGCTGCAAAACAATTTTGTGAACCTGATGAACATTTTTTGTTGTTTTGTTTAATATTCTTGTACTTGATAATAAATTGTTATGCTTTAAAAATGAACCTGTGGCACAGGAATCGTTTTTCTCTCTTGGCTCTTTATGCTGCCTTCTAGCTTCTAACCTGAGTTATTTACGGAGCATGCTAAGGTAGACTGAGGCATTAAGATAAGCCTTTGATTCGCTGCGGTGGAAGAAGGACATTAATGCAGGAAAATGGTTGCCCTAGAGCACTGCTTTAGTAATACAGAAATCACTAATGGTTTTGGACGTTGAAGGTAGTGCCTGCAGCAAAAGGGGCCAAATCACTGGAGTCAGCAAGCTGAAGTTCAGAGAGCTCTTCCTGCATTTCACCACTGTACAATGTTCAACAGTTAAATCTGTACGTGGAGGCAGTAAGTCATAAGCTTATTGTAGCGCTTCTTGAACAGGTTAGCCTTTTTTTGTCATTAATCTTGTTCTTCTGGCAGCCTAAAATGTTTACAGTAGACATTATTGTTAGAGTTTTGTAAGGGTTAAGGTTTGGGTAGGAATAGGTTTGAGGGCAGTTAGGAGCACGATCCCTGGTCAAACATGTTCTTAAGCTCTGTTTATGTGTCCTTTTGTTGTTTTTAGACAGGTGTATATGATCAAAATCTGCACTGGGTTCATATCTTCTAGGTGTAAACATACATGACCAGGAAACGATCACAATGTATGTTAGTGATATAAATGGGGCTCCAAAGCATGTAGCCTGGGTAAAATTAATGTTCCGCCCTAAACAAAAAAGCAACCAATCACGGTATTTCTGCTTTGGGGGCATTCCTGCCACCACAACAGGATTCATAATAAAAAACAGCAACCAGTCTTTCTCACTTGAGTTGCACTGTATGTAAGCTGCTGTTTTAAATGTGATTATTCAACAGAAATAGTTGACTAGCTTATGACATTTTTCATCCTGTTCATCTCAGGTTATTATGGCTGAACATTTTATGTTTTCTAGAACTATTCTTTCTGAACACTCGCTGTTTCATGCCACTGAGAAGACCAATACTATCATGGGTTATGTTTCCTCATTGATTAGGCTTTAAACAACTGCCAAAGCTTCTTGTCGGTAGAGACCCCTGCTTATGTGGTCTCCCCTCTGTTGCTGGCTCTGTCAGAGACTAAATAAGTGCTCCCATTCTCCAGAGGGGACAAGTATTGATCCTGACGGCTTTATCCCTGGCCAGCAGGAAGCTCGGGTATGTTCCTCTGTCCACACTAGAATATGAAGTCAGATACAAGCAATGTCTTTACACTCCGTCTTGCCATCTCCCGTTTAATCATTCTGTATTCAGTTTGATTGATGTCAGGTCATATTATTGTATCCAATCATACAATTGTTTTCTGGCTCTGTTCAGCATAGGCAATAAGAATACCGTATTTACTCAGTATTTACTGTTGTTTTTGAAGTGCTGTTAGTGTTTAACAACTAATGTGTTATGACCTGTAATCGACTGAGGGCTGTATTAACTCATTGTGCTCACAAGGGGGCATATAAACACTTCAGGAAAAACATCAGGGGATATGTCTGGACACCTTTCGAAGGCTCCTCCTGTCAGTCAGCGTGGGCAGGAGAAGAGCTTGTGATTGGAACTTTGTGACCAATGCCAAAGGTCACCTGGAAGCAACAAACTGCCCTGCCTCACAAGTATATACTCTGGCCAGGTCAATGAAACAGGTCAGTCATGGTTTCAGCTCGCCCAGAGCCAGTCCAGCAACCCCAGATTGGACTTTTGGGTCACGTTCAGGGAATACACTGGCTCCACTTAGCAGGTGGGTCAAATGAAGGCTCTTTTGGTTCAACAGTGTGAAGGCATTTCAGAAGATCATTTATTTTTGCAGTGTATCTTACACCAAAAAGCTACTGTATTAGTGCTAAATTAGTCAGTCGAACAGTAAAGGGTGCTCAAGTTATTGATGAAAATGAACCATCCCTGCATGACTATAAATTACAAAATACACACTCCACTGTACATGGTAATTAGAGGTTTATGAGGAGAGTATTCTTCCTCAGGCCCAGTACCTATTTAATCATTTCGGCTGGCCTCCAAAGATGAATCCTGGTTTGTAATTTTGAATCTAAGGTGAAGTAATGTTCACTGTTAATTAAGCTGTTTGTAAACCTACCCCCACACTATAATGCCCGTGAAAATAGTTCTAATACCACCGTGTCCTTCATGCGAATTCATGACCTCCATGTCAAAATGAAGTGCAATATATTAGACAAGCAGCACATTCAGCTGACATGGCTCAATAATTCCGCAGCAATATGGTTTGATTAAATCTTCGACATTGCTTGAAAATAAATTATAACTCCACAAATGTGTTATAACATTGTTAGCGATTTACAGCCCCCATGTTCTTTCAGGTAATGAAAGATCCATTACTAGCCATATGCTGTTTGAACAATTCAAATGGTCTTCATTACCCATTCGCATGCACTGAAACATGAAAAGGCATTTTACAAAGATTTCAAATAAATCCTTACAGGCACATCAATGGATAAATTTGTCTGAAATCTATTCCTCTACCAACTTAAAATCCAGAGAAATCTTCTTGCCCATAACACACCATTGATCTCCTTCAAGATTTCAAACAAATCCTTGCAGCCGCATCAATGGATCAATTTGTCTGAAATCTATTCCACTACCAACTTGAAGTCCAGAGACAACTTTCTGCCCATTACACACCATTGACCACCTGCACTGGACTCATATCTGTTCAAAGCTGGCTATCCAGCACTAACACCTTTTAGTTTCAGTCAAGTGAACATTTCTAACTGTTTATCAGAAAGAATCCTTCAGCTTGTTCATGTGTTGCATGTCCCCAGAGGTAAGGAGGACAGTCAGTCGTTGTGTGTTAGAATGTAAATGGCCTGGAGGGAGAGATTTGCAGCACGGACATAGTTACACCCTGTAGTGCAGGGCATCGCCATAAACAATAAAACCATCAACTTAAATGAACAACAAACGGACCTGAAACCAGAGCTGAAGTTGGCTAACAGCAGTCAAACAACTTACAAATCTCCCCCAAAACACATGCATGTATTCACTGTGGATATATACTGAGAGATTAGAAGCAGACAAAAAAAAACCTGAAAACAACCACTCTAAACTGATCCCATGTAGAGAATAATGAAACACCGTTCCTCGTAGTAAAGGATTGAGCTCAACTGCGTGATGACTGATTCATTTGTTTGTGGATTTTCCTGTTGCCTATGCTGTGCAGAGGGCATGGTCTTTGATGTGCTTCTGTGGCGGTCTTTACAGAGAGACGGAAAGCAGCTGCATTCAGGTCACAGGGAGGGGAAAGGAGGCTTGTCTCTGCTCATCTGGGCCCTCAGCATAAAAGCCCTGTGATTCATTTATTTAGCAGATGAAAAGGGAAGCCCCTACGGAAATGTACAGTATATAATGTTACAGCATCACAGGAAACTTGTAAAATATAAAATAAATGTATTTCATTGAGTGATTTTTATTATCTATTTGGATACATACATTTGCACAGGCAATACAGTCTTTGAAGGTTTTGTTATATTTCATTTGAATATTGTCACACCATGTCTAGTCTATTTCTGCATGTAGAGTACCACAACAGGGTAACTTCCACAGGTCCTGTGTAGCTCAGCTGGTAAGAACATGGCTTTTGCAATACAAGCTCAGTGCATTCAATTCCCATAGGGTACAGGTCTGGAAATGTATACACTCACTGGTGGAAGTTTCTCTGGTAAAGGGTGTCAGATAAAAAAACATAGATCAGGGGGCACACAAGGGCAATGTGGTTGAAAACTGACAGGTAGTTACAAAAAGCCAGTCAAGAGTCTGAATTAGTCCATTCATATCTAGACAAAACAAGTATTCCTCACCAAGCTGTTTTCTTAACACTGTTTTTTTTAACAAGTGGAGTGAAAGCCAGACAGGTCCTGCATGGGCAGATGTTTGATTGGAGTAGTGAAAGTGCGAGTAGGCCTACTGTCAACTTTCACATTACTGATGTGTGAACACTGGGCAATGCTCCAGTGGACCTTTATATGGTATAAGGATGGACAAATACATACTGGAGTCTCAACATAATTTGTGAATGTTGATAGCCCTCTTCGGAGCTGAAACCATTCTGTTTTCTCCCTTTTTGCCACCTCACCATTCACCCCTACCCAGGAGGTCCTGTCTGTTTGCAGAAATGTGTCAAGAGAAATTCCACTCCGGAATGAGAAATCTCTGAGCGAACTTTTTAGCCCTGAGTCCCTTTCGGCTTCTACCCATGCCAAACAACAACAGCCGAGTGCACAGACCGGTCATGGCAGACCGACTCATTTCACTGCAAGCTAAAGCTGCCCTTATACTCAGCAGCCAAGTGTCACAGACAAGCTATTTCCATCCGCAGAGGGGCTGAAGCAGTTGAGCTCTAGGGGGATCATGGGATGACGGGTTGGGGAAAAGCAGTGGTCGCATGTATCAACTATCTGATTTAAGATGTTTGCCTTACAGTTGACTGAAGACAGTGTTCAAATCAAAACGAGGAAAGGAATGTTGAGGCTGATTCCATTGTAACGAGACTCTTTTTACAACTTTTAACATGGTTTTGTAGCCAATGAGCGTTGGGAAAGAACTGCACACAACATTCTATGATTGATTTTTGTTATTTGAAATGTCAAATTAAAAGTTAATTTGAACTAACCAATGATCTTTCTTCATTTTTTGCTATGAGTAAACATCTGTCCTAATGAAACATGATAAATGTGACATATCATACAGCTGTCAAAGAAAAAAGTCCTAAAACTTCAGAAAACAGTCTTGTCTGGGCTGTTGTATCTGAACTGGATTGTAGACTACAGTGTTGATTTTCATTTTGATTATGCTTGTGACATTAGTCACTGTCACCAGATACGTCTAGCCTTGCTTACGCTTATAATTTCCCCTTCTGTTATTTCATAATTGTAATGAGAAAACATATTCAACTGGAAAATGCAAAGCTTTTTAGATATGCTAACACACACGGCATATATCCAGACATGTATTAGCTTCTTTTTTTTAACAACAATTAATCTGTGTTCATTTTACCGTCAGGGCTACCCAGCATGGGTGAACCACAATGTTCACTGAAAAGATAAACGCGGTGAGCTTGATGGGGCGAAGGAGCATTTCCAACCTCGCTAGTTGTGAAAATCCACTGGTGAGAATGTATCCAGTCATTGGAGGATTGTTGTCAAATCAGACCGTTGTCAGACAATGGAGATAAGTGGGTGCTACATTGTCTTATTAACTGTAGTAGAAGCATGTGTGTATGCACGCAAACACACACACACCTACACACACTCTTTTAATGAATTGCTTTGTCACATCGTCTGGACGATAACCCGGCCTGTTGGGTTGTGTGTGATATCAGGCCAACCTGAGCACTACCTCATTAAAAAGGAAATTACAAGGAAACAAAGGCAGGAGAAAATAGTGTTTCTTCCCCTCAGCCCTTTTAGTTTGCAAAGTGTGGTCTCAACAACTGTGCGCCAGGGTTATTTGTGGATATCACATTCTGGAGAACAAGAAAAAACAACGGTGCCATGGAATATACCAGGCTTAAAATAAATGAGAAAGCCTCAGGTTATGAATGTTGAGATGATTAAAAGCGGAACATTTTCCACATTGGCAATGTGTTAACCCTCAGTTTACATCAATGTGTGACACTTTCAGCAAGTCACCATCCAATCACGGGCACGAAGGAGTTTGGAAAATGTCACCTTCCAGGTACTGTAAAAGTATTTTAAATCTAATGTCAATTGGATCATGTCTAACAAGATATATACAGTGTATGAAACAAAAGTGCATGGGTCAGAATGAAGAGGAAGAAAAGGCGGTCCAGTTTTTTAACAGTGAAGAACCGCCAATAAAAGGTTATTTTAAGTTGTAGGACCTCTTTGAGCAAAAACATTTTAAAGACATCTTCGCAGAGTGGAGAGAGCAGGAGTGAAAGAACGAGACAGACAAAGATAGTGAATGAATGAGAGAAAGGGAGAGAGAGAGAGTGCAACATGGTTCAGTGCCTGACTGGACAGTTTCTGGCTGTGGAGGGAGACCGTTCCTCTTCTTTATGAGGGAGCTTGGTTTATCACACCACTGATCCACAACCTCATCCCCTCTGACAGCCAGGGAGTTAGAAGCTAGCCACTATTTTACTTTCCCTTGATTAATGGAGACGCTCCCACACACACACACACACACACACACGCACGCACGCACGCACGCACGCACGCATGCACGCACAAAGCCTGTTAATTGTGAACTATGGACCAGATGGGGGAAACTAGAGATCAGTGTGTCTATCAGATGTCCTCAGCCATTCTAATATTGAGCACTTTCGTAATGAGC
>JACXGI010002650.1:16958-48243 GCA_016801175.1 Esox masquinongy
CCAAGATCTTGCAATTCTGCGACAGCCCCAGGAACACATGCCCCCCCCCCCCCACAGCAGGAAGCCTTGTATGTAATAATGACAGGATTTGTCACAGGGAGAGACGCTGGGAGCCACCAACAGAGGGTGTTATTTTCACAGAGCGTCCCACCTGCACTGCCAGAAAACACACCGCGAATGCCTCATCCTCATCCTCGCTCCTTCATCCTGCGGAGGAATCCCTGCGGCAAACTACATGAGGAAAGGCTAATCACGTTCTCTTCCATATTCAATATGAGATACTAGGTCAACGAAACAGACCCTGTTCGTTTTCCGTGCCAGCCGCCATTGAGCCACCGGATTCCAATTACAGGTGTTCGTAGAGCCATAACACATCCATCCGGGGAACTGTAGAGTGCGGATCAAACGCGGGGTGACAGCTCATTAAAAGTAACATTTGTTGACAGGTTTTGTGATAACATCCAGGCGGTAAAGTCACAGTGGATACACTGAAGGACTTAACACTAGCCCTGCTTACCCCTGGGTTAAACACGTGCAGTTAATAACGAGACACATTCTGATTGTGACCACCTTTTTAGACAATTAACACATAGTGATCTGATTGTGATCTGGCACACTTTGTCTGCGTTTACAGAGGAAGACCAATTCTGTTCTATCTAATTATTTTTTTTAATTAACAATCAGACCAAAACAATCTGATGTGGAAAGGTCTAAAGGGGTTGGCTTTACCTATAGTTTAATATGAATTGGGATGCTTGTGTAGCAGCAACATTCCAGGTATAGCAGGAGTTGGACAATGAAGAGAATTTAATTATCGTTATACCGTCATCTGGAATCCATGACAGGTAGCACCCCTGACATGCTTGTTTCAAAATAAATGAATACAGAAGCTAAAAAGTCGATAAGAACAACATATGAACGGTGTGTTTACTACCACAAGTCTCTCTGGAAAAGAGTGTCTGCTTAATGACCTAAAGGTAAATATAACTTTTATAGACGGAGAGACCAGAGCATCTGGTAACTGTTCCCAGTGCAGACACAGTGAACGAATGAGAGATGCATCTCAATACCATGCGTAGACGCACTTCTGAATTTAGGGGAATGTGGACCAATTCAAGACATGGGAGGCATGTTAGCGGCACGTATAAACAAGGCCATTGAGATAGATGAAAAGGGAACACTGAGGCCGACCCTGGGAGGTTGCTGCGGGCAGGATCACCCTGACCTATGCTTTCATTAGCCTTGATTGATTATGGAAGTTAACAGCTTGTTGTGAGTTAGGTATTTTCAATGGTATGGGACTGAATTGTTCAATATGAAAGCAGAGTCCAGGAAGGGAATGAAGAACAGTTTGAAGAACATTTAGTGAGAAATGTGAAGCCTGTGGAGCTCAGAAGAAAACTAAGACATTGTTATGAACCAAAACACATCAGTGACCTTTAGTGAAACATTCCCGACATGTCACCACACACATGAATACACATAAACGGACACACACACACGATTCCAGCACATGACCATGAGTCCCTTGAGTTCAGTACTCCTCCCTCCCACCAGCACCCACCAGTATCAGGGTCCGTGAACACCCTGTTCCCTGGAGACGACCCAGCTGCTTAACCTTATCTCTTCCCCTCCCACCAGGTTCCCACCACTATAGGAAGCACCTTCAGTTGCGCAGTGCCAACTGTAAGTATATAATAGGAAATGTGTCCCTTGAATAAAGCATTTTGGATTTGAGATTAAATGCTTTGCAAGGCAGCAGAGAATGTCTCCTTTTGTTTTTTAGTGTTTCATATACTGTATGTCTTACAGTTTCTAAGGAGTGAGGAGGAATTGACTAAATGAATCCCGATAATAAGTACCAGAAGGTAAAACAAAATATGCCAACCTCTCACTATTACCAATGACGGGGTACGGTGGTGTTTTAGGGAGAAGGGTGGTATTTGTGACTTTCCAACCCATAATTGTTTATGAGCCGTTCAGAATGAATGTAGAAGTTATCAGCTGTTATCAGCTTTCTACCTTATCCTTGGAGTATACGTACATAACTGTAATTACTATAGGAACTACAGATGGAGACATAACGACAGAGAGAGCAAGAGAGACCGCGGGATATGGAGAAAGACAGGACAGACAGAGAGAGAGGCAGTGACAGAGAGGCAAAAAGTTGGCGAAAGACTGAGAGAAGCAGAGGCAGATCAGAACTGGAAGAATGTCAAAACAAGTAACGGGCAGTGACCTTCACAGCTCTCAGCACAAGAGGAGAGCGAGAGAAAGGGAGTGAGGAAGAGAAGGTGGTGGGGGGGTAAACGAAAATATAGAAGTCCATTTCCAACCACCACTGAACTGTTCCTTTTTCAGTCCACATCTGAAAAGGAGCTACTGTAATTGAAATAGTGTCCCTTTCCAGTACTGGTTTTTCCGTCAGCACAGGGAGTATGAGGGAAAACGAGAGATCAAAGGGCAGGGGGGAGAGGGTTCTGAAATTAAAAAGGAGAGAAGCACGGGACTTTAGAAACCCACACATCATAAATACAATACTGCATAGTCAAGACTATCAAAGGCTTACAAAGGCAAAGAGACTGTGCGAACACTAAATATTTCATTAATCAGTGTTTGATCTTTAAATGCAGCATTATGGCGCTATTAGCAAAGATCAAACCGGCTAATATAATGAAAGAGGAAGGAACAGGCAGCACTGGTGAATCTGATGAATCGGACTGTCTCAGACAATCAGATGTCTTTACTTCCTATTATACGGAGCTGTAGGATGCCAAGTCGTCATGCTTCGCTACAGGGAAAGTTGTTCCCATCTCACTCACGATCTTGCGTAGTAGGTTCAAACGAAAGAAGGCATGTGGAAATTCATCTAATCAAAAATATGTCTACTGTCTAAGAGGAAAACAATGAATGAAAAAGTGTGCACTCCACACTGTTGCTCTGGGTGGGATGTCCGCTAAATGAATAACATGAAAATTGAACTCAAATAGATTTAATGTCATGTAACTATAAAAATATGATTAGTCACTGCACACGCAGGTTAATGAAGTGCAATTCTTCTAGAAATGTGGTGACAGGATTTGATTGAATAACATCATTAGATAAGGGACTCAAACCGCACATTAATATCATGTTTAACTATCATGTTTAACTATTATTTTGTCATAATTATACCACAGTAACAGTTACTTAGTTATCACATGGCAAAGATTTGAAGAGTTCAAACTGTCTGGACATGCACTGGATATTTCTTGCCGTGAAACAGAAATAGGCTACGATACAATTAAGATCCTCTAATCACGCAGAATAATTTAGTGTGCTCTTGTTTCCAACTAAAAGTCCTTTGTTTTCGACAGGGACAGTCAGACGGGCCACAGGGTGCAGAGGCACTCATCAGACAGGGAGAGACAGAGTCCCGAGCCTCGTGTTCCAGGGGAAACCCAGGGACCCGCTCCATTTGAAGTGTTAATTTGCCCGGGCCAGAGGGAGGGAGGCAGATAAATTGAAATGTCTGTGACTGGGGACTGACAGGCATTGTTGTCTCTGAACCACCAGCAAGGGGGGGAGGGTTGGGTAGGCCAGCCATGGAGCAGATTTAACAAATCCCGACATCGAGCACGGTTAGATCGCTCGGCCACAGATTGGTCTGCACCAATAATGGGGGTGAGCACCAAGGTCAAGTGGATGAGACAAAGAACAAACGTGGACATACCTGTAACTTTGTCCAAATGAGGGCTTGCAATGATTTTGACCTCAGACGAGGCCTTTGGTTAAATCCATATTAACAGCACAGCCTTGGGTAATGAAGTCAACTAAATAATGAGAAGGAAAAAAAGAATGAAAATAGGACCTGGGGTATAGTGTGTAAGAAGGAGTTACGATAGCTCAGCGGAGAAGAGAGAGAGCCTTGTCATAATGTTACTAGAGTGCAGTCTCATGCTGTGTTGCTGATATCATGAACACCTCCGACTGTGAGACAGCTGGGGTTTAGACCTCCCCTTGTTCATTATTAAGTGAACTAGCGTAGTTCGTTTGGTAAGAGTGAGGACTAGCTACACAGTTGTGGGTTCTATTCCCACAGGAATCACATAGGGAGCAGACAAAATCAAAATGTACTTTCCTGCAAGTCGCTTTGGATGAAATGTATTTCTAATAGCATCAATTCAGTGAATAATAATGAGGTCAATGAAAAAGTACAATTATTTATAAAGAAGGCGGCAACATCATCACTCAAAGTCACTATAAAAGCCAGGCTATGAGGGCAGAACACATTATCACCTTTCATTACTGTTAGTGTTAGATGGTTTTTACATCACACAAGTTAAATTTAGATGAACTAGCTTTGATGCCAGATGGGGATACATTGTTTTAGTGAAAGTGTCAATGGTTACACCGTCAACTTACAAGGTAATGAGGAACACTTTTGCAACCGATACTCCCCGCAGCTACTGAGGTCTAACGATGACATCTCGCATGATGTGTATTGAAAAGGAACAAGCAATGAGGTGGGAAGTCTGGTTCTGTAGGTCGTTCCAGCTCCATAAACAGAAAAAGAAAAGAAGCAGTTGCTGTGAAGCAACTAAAAACATCTCACATTGGAAACAGAACTATTCCATCACCAGCAACATTGTTTGTTGGAGAATGGCATGTTTGTTACCAGGTAAACAACATTCCCAGAGAGTTGATACATTTTCCAGATCAGTGGTCTGGCCGAAACGTTGCGCGTGCATGTGTTTCGCCTTAATCGTTTCCGTTGTGAATCGAGAATTGTATTTTCATTTGATGTTAATGTTATTTAAATGAAATTATATTTCTCTCTCTCTCTCTCTCTGTCTCTCTCTCTGAACAACAATTCAAACTGAGCAAGAGGAACAATGTTTATCAGGTTTGAGTAGTATTTTTCCTATCCCATCAATTCCCTCTCTGCATGGTCCATGACCTCTTACCCAGCCCGCTGGATGCACGATGTCTATCCAGCGGTCTGCTCCGACAGAGCACCCTGAGTAAATTGTGCATCCGCCTCTCTCCTGGCTCCCCACCTTATGGCCTCATTCTGTCATCCCCCCCCCAACACCCTCCCCCCTTGGCAATGTGGGTTTGATTGAATTAAAAAAAAGAGTATAACAAATTTTTCATCAAGGCCAAAGGCTTGATTTCACAAGCCATGAGGTCCAGTCAAAAGCATGTTTTAGAATGTAAAATGAACACGTGGTTTAACAGAAACAGTGACTTTTTACACTAACCCACAATGAATGGCAACATGGGAAACATTGGCCACCTGGGAAATAATTTGAGTGTATTCCCCCTTTCAAGGTCGGTAAAACTGTTGTATTTTCCCTTGTCGACTCTGAGATATAACATCAACCATTAGGCTGCGTGTCACCCCTAATGTCATTCAGGCAGAAAATGTTGCCAATTATTTTAATTTGAGCACAACAAAAACCTCGGATTTGATAAACAAATGCAGATAAACCTGAATATGCTATGAACTTCCATCAAAATATAATGCTTCTGAATTGTTGCACTTCCAAAAATAGTTGGTGATACATGGCAGGTCTATTTAGATTAAAAAGTAGCTTTTATTGCCCACTTCTGAGATGGGAGACAGTTTTGCTGAAGTCTGCAATTTTCTCTTCAAATATAAAAACGCTGCAAAAAAAGAGACGTGTAAAATTCTGCATGTTTAAGGATAGCCAATTAAAGGGGATCTCTTGAGGACTGAGAGTAAAATGAGTCTGGAATTCAAAGTAAACTGACAGTAACAAGAGGACATCTATTCTGTTTTGTGGATATACTGGAAGAGATTAATAAGAGATGTAAAGAGAGGGGGTAAAGAGAGGACAAAACAGTCCAAGGGCCACATGAGGTAGTCTGCATCAGTGCAGGACTCCCATCCAGGGCTTGAAACTGCTGCCCCCTTGTGGTGATAATGGAAAGTCAAAGGTGGGACATGATGAATGGTGTAGATAAAATTAAGGGCAGTTGTTTTCACCACAGCGCAAGATTTGCACAATCACGTCTGAAATGTATTGGATATTGTTCAGGATACAATCACATCCTGATAGGAGAAAAATATACAGGACATCACTACTATATGACTATAAATCAACTGCAAGACAGGGTACTCTCATTCCTTGTTGGATCCTGTTCGGTTCTGCTATTTAAATGCTAAAGTTGGCCAGATTTTCCTAGCCTATTCACATGGGAATATGGTCCTGCAAGGATGGGTAGGTGGGTTTTCCTAGTAGTGAAGAGAATTCACCCAGTAATCGAAAGCTTGCTGGTTCTAACCCTGAAGCCTAAAATATGAAAAACCCTGTCTTCTGTCCATGAGCAAGACGTTTAACCCTTGCAGTAAAAAACTTACCTGGTAAAGTAACAATAAAAAAAACGATAGAGGCATGTATGGCACATCCAATCTCTGTTAAACATGAACTTTGCTCTTTAGTGAGAAATTAAGAAGAAAGTTTTAATTTCTGGTTGGTTAGAGGGTTTGGCTCGCCTCTGGCCTTGGCATGCCAGACAATCGCGCTGCTGCAGTGTGTGTGTGTGTGTGTGTACTCTGTCTCACCTCAGCACACCCGGAGAGTCCTTGTATGAAGACCTTGGCGAGTGCAAAAGCATGGGTCTCAATCTGGGAGAGGGAGAGAGAAAGAGGCCCTGAACCGATAAGGAACTTTTCAGCTGGTCGGAACAAGCTGTCCCAACTCTCCCTCCTTTTTCTCTGTGCTGTTGACGTCTGAGAGGAAGATAGCAGATTATTATGTAGCCAGTCCAACCTCCGTTACAACGGCCAACGAACTGCAGCCAATCAACCTCAGATGAGGCACACCGGGTTTGTCGCACTTGTTGCCGGTAACTTTAATGTGTATGTTTTTAGAGGGTAGCTCCACTGGTGCAAAATCAAGGGGGGGGGCTAAGTGCTGACGGAGCTCAGGAAAGTGCTACTGTGTCTTTCTCAAACATCTTCAAGGTCACTGGGGAGTGATAAATGCCCCATGAGAAGGTGTTTGCTTTGGGGAGAAGGCTCAGGAGCTACACGGGGTAAGTCAGATTTGGAAAATGTTGCGCATTGTCAAATATGTATTTAAATATCTATATATACATATATATATATATATATATATATATATATATTCTGAGCGTATGGGTACCACTTCAAACAACACTTGCTTATTTTCTTTCATTTCAAGTCTTTTTATGTATCTCTTTATACTTGTTTCTGAAGTCTTACCCCAAAACGCATGTAGTACAGAATGCTGCTTTGTCGGTTGGTTTTTAATAAAACATTCTTCTAGGCTCATGCAGATTATAGTCCCTTTCATATTTTGCTGTTGATGTTCTTTAAACACACCAGTTGAATATCCAAAGAGTTCATACTGTGAGGTTTTCTGTGCCTCTCCCTTTCAGGTCCTCACGTCAGCTGGTCGGAGAGGGGTATCTTCACTCGCTGTTCCTTTTTCCTATGCATATACCTCTTTGAGATCTAGCTTTAAAGAGGCATAGGGCATGGGAAAATGGGGCTGCAGAGGTATTTCACTGACTATCCCTGGTCAACCACCTCAGCCCAAAGTAATCCCAGCTCCCCCCATCTTTAACCTGAGCTGGAGGACTCCCGAAAACTAGATCACACCACCAGGAATTCAGTGGAGCCTCCATTTCATAATGTCGTAAGGAAAATCTAGATTTTGCAGTGCCCTGAAACAATCGGTAATCATCGTCTGATAGTTTCTATAGTTGGTGCTTTGACAATGGTGTAGTTCATTTTGTCCAATAACTTTTGTGTTGTTGACTTCCAATTGCTTAATTTTTCAGTGTTTTTTGTCCGTCTTGTATGTGTATAGATCTGTCAGTTGTTCAGTAACTAAGTGTGTAAAAAGTATATAATAAAAGAATCAATAATTGATTGGAAAATGTTTCATTTTATATATATAGGCAACATATCCCAAAAAATGTAATAACCATGAATACTTAGAGAGGGATCAGTTTATCTGATTCAGGTAATACAATCTTACATTGATTTATATCATCGATTTTCCTTTCTACATATCCGTTGAGCAAGGGCTAAATTAATTCAAACGTGCATTGGAATATTTACACAGTAACTCTTTTTCCAATGGTCAAATTAACTCACCCAAAGGTCCTGGGTACAGTATAAAAGCCTACAACTACCACCAGGGCAATCGCTCTCATAGGAATGCTATGATTTTAGAATTATGAGTGTGTTGGCAGGGAATTAATACTATAAATACAGACACTGTGTAAACTTTGCCATGGTGAGTGAATCACAGCCTTAGATGAGATGCCACCAATACCATTGTGTATTATTGGCACGCATTAATGACCTTACAAGGTTTTCAAAACAACATTCAGATTTTAAGGTCCAAGGCTATGCAAAAGCTGGTTTAGAGCCCAGCAAATTTTCTGATTAGTCTTAGCTTTGAATAGTAAATGTTAGAATTATCTAATAATAGATTTTCCTTAATTCTTTCAGATTAACAGAATCATATCCACATACAGTTGTGGCAAAAACATTGGCACCCTTGCATTTTCATCAAATAACTCACAATTGTCTCTAAATATATAAATCAAAACATACCAAAGTATTTGGTCTCCACAATTTTTTATTTCACTGTTAATATTACCTATATTCATAAATTATGTCATTTCAAAGCAAAAAACTAAATAGAATTGGCATTGACAAAATGATTGACGCCATAGACTTAATATTTTGTGGTGTGGGCTTTGGCCAAAATAATTGCATTAAAGACTGTCCTATAGCCATAGATGAGCTTCCAACAACACTGTACAGGCAATTTGTTCCACTCTTCTTTTGCAAACTGCTGCAGTTCTCCCAGATTTTTAGGGGGGCTCCCAATTGTTTTCAGGTCTCTCCAAAGGTTTCAAGCTAGGATTTAGATCTAGCCTCACCAAACCTATGCCAAATTTGACAATGGGGAAGGTGTTCTTCCCTGTAAACATAGAGATGTTGTGCTTTACCAAAAAAACTCAAACTTGTTCTCATCACCTACTGGATCTCCTACCAGACAAATCCTACCCACTTCTACAACGTGCCAACAATATTGCACAGGCCATTTTCGGATTTTTGGTGGAAGCTAAGATTTAGTACATTTTCCCAATTTTATTTGTTTTTTTCAACTGCAAACTAAAGAAATGCATTTACGTGGATGCCAAAAGATTTTTAAATGTCAGTAGCTTACTGGGAGAAATGATGCATTATTTCAATTAAGTTGACTGTAAAGAGGTAATGAGAAAGAGAAGGCCCTACATAGTGTGGTTCTAAAAGCAATGTCAGATTCTAAGAACTATGCATGGTTCTAAAAATTGTGTCTATGACTCTAATCATTTAGATAGCACACGATGCAATACTTTTTGAACAATGTTGCCAGTATGAAAGTATCTGTAGCCTAGGATAAGAAGGAAGACTGACTGATGAGAGAACAACATGAGAAGTCATTTTTCAGCCAACAGCCACTGGGCCTGTTATTCCTATTCCCCTCAGTCCTGTCGGCTCCACACTGTCTGAACCTATTCAGCCACAGAACATGTCAGCTTCAGGAGCAGTTAGCATATCCTCACCTGAATCACATTCACTGAAATAGTAGTTGTTATTCAAACAGGCCCAATGCCCATCCTCACGTGTGAATGAGAAGTACGGATTACTGTATATTTTATTCATTCAGCATTCGCTGTAATCTGTCAGTTGGTTATAGCTGATCTGCAGTCATTGTTTTCCTAAACTGATAAGATGGAGGGAGAGGCCAATAACATATTTAGGAATTGATTAACTGAAACTACCCATGTTGATTGAAAGCATTGCTTTATTTTTGTCTTTAATTGCAAGGGTCGACCAAAAGTTGTCTTCCATTTTTAACCCAACTCCAAATTGAAACAGTACAAGTGAGGCTACCTGCCTTGGTTAAGACTCCTGCCAATTCTAGTTAGACAACATTTTCATTAAGATGAAGCATAAAGCTCTCCTAACTGTAGCACTGACATGATATCTGAAAACCATTTGTGATATGTGTGATTGATGTCTGTAAAATGTATATAAGAAGTGTCTTTAACACTGATATATGTCTGTCAGAATAATATGATATGTCTGTTGATCAGTTTGAAGTCTCTGTAATTTACTTGATAGTGTGTTTTGATTTTCCTAATAAAGGTGGTTCAAACCTTGAACACTAATAGACTGAAAGTTGTGTTATATGAGAGAGTTTACCACAGTATGAGAAGACATTAACTTGACAATGTTGCAATTGCATTGGTAACCAGTTTATAAGAGTAATACATTTTTGGTAAACAGTATACGCTCAATATGCCATGGTGCTATATCTAGGAACTCTGCAATTCCTCATGCCTTCAAATAGCCGTGGTATATTGACCATACCCCTGATAGAGTATTGCTTAATTATAATAAGCTGTGTACTTGACCCAATTTCAGCAAACCAACAAGATATATTTGAATGAGTTGGACTTAGATTGTCAAGATTCACACAGTGCTCTAATGGGGGAGAACTCAACTCATCCATCTAAGATATTGTTCCTGACATATAATATGAAAAGTAAACAAATGAGTAGCACTTAGAAAATATGTAAAATATATATTTTAAAACAAAACAAATACATACTTTTTAATTATAAAAAATGTATATAGCCTTCCATTTAGGCTAGACAATACCCTAATATCTCATGGCTGATAATGAAACTTAACAAATTTAATTCTAATAGCCAGACAGTTTCCATTGACTTCCTATAAGGGCCTCTAAAACATCATACAGATCACAATTTTAATCATGTAAAAACAGATCTATCTGTGCAATCCAAAACCCAGTGTAAGAACCCAAACTGCTGAAAACGTATTCATTAGATATTGTTTTGGAGAGCCGAATTTATCCTTTTTTGAATAGCCCAATGTCCAGCAGTAGTAGGCCCTAGGTGACATTGATTATGCTAAAATGATCATTTAGGCCTATTGTTTAACTGAGTGCACAGTCCGGGAAGCTGTGGTTTTGTAAGAATGTCCACTCCTCGATATCATCCCTTGTCAAGGCTTAAACTAGTAAACATCCCTATCGGGACATATTTGACCTCGAATACATCGGGATTAGCAAGTATTGTATCTGTTGTTTCTGAATTTTTAAAACAACTCTCTTTGACCTGGTGTAGATAAACGGTGAGCATATCAGCCGATAAGGGGTGACATTAAGAGAGTTTCAACATGAATTTCCCAGTGGCAAATTGGATTGACCATCAAATGATTCCAGAATTGTTTATAACGGAATGACTCAATCAGCCACGTATTTAGCTGGTATCAACTAATGACTTTAACGTGAGGCAATCTACACCAATTCCAGACTTTAGGGCGCCGTTCCTTCGCGCCTCTCGAGTAGGTGAGAATCCTCCGATTGAGAGACAATAGAGCTCAATAGATCGCAATAATATCGTAGGTACCTCCACTTTGATGTCTCTTTGAAGATGCAAATCTCATGCTAGCAGTTCAGTCATTTCGCAGAGCCACACCACCGGACGAAATCGAAAAAATATTTGTCTGTGCTGCTGGCAAACAAACCCATCGGTAGGCCCATACGGCTAAACAGACAGGCTTAGTGGCCTAAATCGCGTTCTGACATGAATCAAATGTTTTTGGAAGACCACCCTTCAAGTTGGTAAAAGATCTTGTTAACAAAATGCGTACATTTTTAAGTTAATTCTACATTTTTCAACTTAGTGAACACTCTCTGTTCATTTTGTGGCCAGAACCCGCCATTCTTCCATTGATGGAGGGGCAGTCATGTTTCTAACATTTTATTTTCTAAACGTATTGATGCCATGGGCAATACTATCAGAATTTACTCCCAAGATCAACGTCAAATCATTTGTTGGAACAGTTTGTTGCCTAATTTACATGTAGGTGACAGGGGTTTATTAACATAGTCATTTCATAGCTACACAATTCCGGATGTAGGTATCTTGTCTCATAACTGTGAACCGACATTTCTGAACTCATAGTTTTATAATTATTGTTTAATTTAGTATAGCATTTGCATTGTTTTCGTGGAAGGAAGATGAGTGGAAAGCATATTAATAAAATATGTCCTCTTTTGTGTAGAACCTGTAGGTATTTTTTTTCTTACAAGGAATAAACCGAAATGTGAAAAAGGCCATACAAAAGATGAAACGAGCATAAAACAGGAAACGAGCATAAAACAGGAAACGAGTGACTTTTTTTATTCGTGATACATATATTTATCTTTATATACAGATCTAGATTCTAGATACGAATTCCCCAATTGGAATCAACCAGATGCGAGTCAAATAATTGAACATAAATAATAAACAAGCAGTTATATTATAATAATTGGTCTCTAGGATTGTATTTCAATCAGTAGTAACAGGGTGGCAACATCAAGGGGTTGACTGTTTGTTGATGAACCATCCGTTGCATGGGGACTCTCTGAATTTGTTGTGGGTAGAGCGCTTGGGTGCTCTGGGTGAAAGCTGGGAGCTGTCCACCAAGCGTATGGTCCTGAAACGACGGAGCAGCTACGTAGACCAGCGGTGGCAACAGAGATGCAGGTGGAGCGAAGAATTCTGGGCGCAGATCTTGGACTTCGCGCTTCAGCTTCATCCTTCTGTTTTGAAACCATGTTTTCACCTGAAGGAAAAACATACACATATGAAACATTTGTATATGCTTCAACTATTATGTAATTCCTACTCGACTCATAAATCTTTCATGACAGGTCAGAGGTTCAGCTATATAGTTTTTGCCCTCACCTGAGTTTCGGAAAGCTTCAGTTTCTCCGCAATCTTTCTCCTTTGAGTTGCGCCTAAGTATTTGTGTTTGTTGAAGGTGCGTTCTAGTCTGCTGATCTGATCAGTGGTGAACTTGGTTCTCAACCTGCGTTGTAGTGCAAACTCGCCCTCAATATCGTCCCCAACCTCGCTCTCAGAGCCGGTCGTGTAACCACAGCTGTCTGGAAAGGAGAAAAGTAAAATATGGTTGGTCACATCACGATGATTTATTTGACACCCTCCAATATTGTCAAAAGCCATGTTTAATTATCTCAAACGCAAATGGAAAGGTATTAACTTACTGTTTGGAGACGATGGAGTGTAGTCTTTAGTCGATTTGTTTGCAAGCGCTTCCACGTCAACGTCAAGTGATACTTCATTGTGTAGTTTCGCCTCTACTGAAACCCTTGTATACGTTGATGGAGCTCGAGGAAAAACTTCACCAGATATTTGTGACGTTGTTCTACCATGTCTGCCAGGAGTTGTGTCTTCTTTCACGTCCACTCTGTCCGTTACAGTGTTGTAACAACTTTTAGAAAGCCATTCTACTGAGAAGTTCGCCATGTCCGTTCGCTCTTCGTGTGTGCGTTCTGCTAGTCTATTGTAGGCCTCCGGTCTCCGCTCTTCTCTATATATAGAATACTGGGGTGCAGTATTTGCATATGCAAAGAGACTCAGAGGAACGATAAAAAACCTGATTGTCACTGTAATTGCAATTAATAGATGTTGCAATTGTGGTGTTTCACACGTTCAATAGCCTCGTTGATGTTTATTGGTGCCACCAAGTCTGGGTACGCGATCAAATTCTATCTCGCCAAGTATTGCCTTTTATTTGCCAAAATAATAATAATGAAATTATTTAGGCACGTCAATTACTTAATTAAAGCTCGGTTAGATTAAAGGAGACGGTATTTACAAAATCTTAGGGCTCCGATATGGTTATATAACAATATGTCATTAGTAAAAATAAAGAGGAACTTGTACATAGCCTATACCTATTTTAATGTCACGATAAGCCCACCTAATATTGTGACTTTGTGCTGGAATTAGGCATAAGGGCTTTTCATTGTGTACGTACGTTAAATTATCTGCCGAGACTGTAGCTACTGGGCTAGGCGACTTTTAAGACAATTGTTTTAGATGCAGACATAAGCGCCTAGTTGTCTGCCCGCCAACATGAAGCTGATTGCTGATTAGACCAATTGTCTGTCTGACAAAGGGGGTGTGATGGCTATAAGCACGCCTAAACGGAAAGTGAGAGAATCACGTTTGATCTCTGTTTACTTGTGAATTTAAAAGGCATTTGCTCTGTAGGCCCCTGGCGCACCGTGAAACTGAAGAAACAAGTCTTCTTGTAGTTTCTCAATTTTAATCAGCCTCAGCAAAGCAATATCACCGTAAATATTTATAACAAGACCTACAGTATTTGCTCTCTTTTTGCTATTTATCTATAGCCTAAGTATTTGACAAAATATATTTTAGGTTCTAAATAGGCCTACCTTCTTTCAAATGATCACAATTTAGTGGATCCAACAGGACAATGACTGGTTTTCACATTTATTTATAGTCAATAGTGACCAACAATTCCCTTCTTTTAGGCACAGTGGTTCAGCAATCGTACCACATCATCACACTGTTACCCCAGGCTTCACACTGTTACCCCAGGCATCTTCAAACCTGAGATCGGGCTGTTCAGCACACAAAACCCCAGACTCTCTGGAGCCAGTCCCCAAGGCTCATGTGGTAGGTGTAAACTTATCAATGACAGGTTCAATTAGAACTAATTGTTGACCATGATCTCTCCGTTAGCCAACCTTTGATGTACCGTAGTGAGGACAAACAGAATTAGTTCACGCGCATATGAAAGCACAGTATGTGAGGACTTCTGCTAGAGGAAAGTGACGCGAGCGCAGATGTTATAGGGGTCTGCCTGCGCATGTGTCAGGAAAGTCCACGGTTAGCTTATACTCCACCAAGGTATTGAATAGAAAAACATAGGCGGGTATGCAAGTCGTCAGCGATCCTTGTTACGTGTGGAAAACGTTATTCCCATCACAGCTTAATTTTTTCTGGGCCTCCGTAGACTTTAGATAATCGTGGTAAGACAATGTTTCTTTAGTAGGCTACCGGAGGTTTTGTAGTGCTTTCAAAGACTTATACGGTATGTATAACATGAAAACAGAATCAAAATGCTTAGGCTGTCTGCTCTGACAGACCACTGATTGGCGTTGATGGACACTGTTCGAATCGCACTCAATGGTATTAGGCACCAGGTAGCCTTGCGTTACTTTGCTAACTTTGATAATTCCAGAACACAGTGCTTGCGGAGATAAACATCGGGCATTTTGTCACTGAGCCAGGTTACTCCAATTACTCCCTGGGCGCTCATGTGCTGTTTCCCGCACCTCTCCCCAATTCGCAAGGGTTGGGTCAAACGCGAAATATACATCTCGCTTCAAACTTGGAGCTAACTGAAAAATACCTTTCCATAGTTCGGTGATATTTTTACCCTTATTAAAACTTCTCTGATTATCATTTTAATCTGTACGCTTGTTGAACTCATAGACTCGTTCAACTGATCCCTCGGAGTTACAATCAAAATAAGGACAAACAATTGATTGTATGTAGGACTGATCCCGTAATAAAAATGATGTAATCTGACATGTTGTATATATACCATAATTAGAATTAAATTAGGCTTAATGTATGCCCATGAATAGAAGATTGTTGTTTTACATATGCCTCCAGTCTACACCAAAACTAATTGATTTAGTGGGAATTGTGTAGCAAAATGTTGACATTTGATAGGAAGACGGTGAAAGTTTGCGATATAAGATAGACTTTATTGAAAGATAAATATACTCTGATCTTTGTACATATTATAAAAAGTATGAACATTTTTACAACCAGCAGACAACAATAACTCTTGCATTTGGGTTTAAGTGTCTTTGTATATCGTCTTTAGTAGTAATGTGCGTTGGGCATCATCAGATGATGGTGCTGGGGTGAAACCATCTGTTGCATTTGGATATGTGGCACTATCGGCCGGTACATCTGGTGGAGGTGTTGTTGAAGGTATGCAGACTGAAATGGGAGCATGCGCTGAACCGGAACGATGCATTCTACGCG
Organism: Esox masquinongy; assembly: GCA_016801175.1. Lineage (NCBI taxonomy): Eukaryota > Metazoa > Chordata > Actinopteri > Esociformes > Esocidae > Esox > Esox masquinongy. The sequence continues at coordinate 32,907 of JACXGI010002650.1, forward strand.
TAAGTCTTGGGCCTCGCGTTTAAGTTTCATCCTCCTGTTCTGAAACCAAGTTCTCACCTGAAATAGATAACATGACAACACTTAAAACGAAATCCACACAGAAGACCAATAATTCTGTAGGCTACTATAACAAGTTTTTAATTGTGTTTTTTTGTATTATTTTACCTGAGTTTCAGAGAGGTTCAACTTCAGTGCAGTTTTGACTCGATCCGCGGCCTCTGGATATTTGTGCTTGAAGAAAATCTTCTCCAGCTTTTCGATCTGCTCTGGCGTGAACCTAGTACGCGCACGTCGTTTGGCCCCGTCCCTCTCTTCCTCGCTCCCCTCCTCCACGGAGGGACATTCCGAGGAGGTAGCCTCGCTGTCATATCCCGAAGAGTAATCGCTGTTTTCTGAAACTGTGGTAAAATATTAGACAATACAATGCACTCAACGAAAACCATGACTTGAATTAGTAATTACCATAATTGTGCATTATAATTTCCGTTGTAGCCTACTTACGACTTGGGGAAGAGCAAATGGCCGGATGCAGAGATGAACATAACATCGATTCTACCTTTTGACAATTAGTTGTGGAATCCGTGAATTCAATCCTTGTGGCCTTTGGTTTTGGCTGGAGATGGACCTTGTTATAAGAGGTTGGTGGTCGTGGCTGAACCATGCAAGGCACGTGAGGTCGAAAGTGATTTGGAATAATATCCAAAGTTCCAGTGTCCACAGGTCCTTCTTTTGGGTGGGAGTCGTGATGGCTCTGCGCCAGCCAGTCTACAGAGAAATTCTTCACCATGTTAGCTTGTAGGTGCCGAGAAGGGTCTGAGAATGTTGTGGCAAGACCTGTTGGGGGGCACTTCATTTATAGGCCTGGCCCTCTCCCAAATTTGCATCTACAAAGGCGTGTTAACGCCTGATCGATTCCCAATGATTAGGGCCTAATGGGTCGTTATTGAAGTCTTTACATATCCTGTGAGTGTGTGAAAGCCTGGCGCCACCAAGTCTGTGAGAACCAATTGAGCTTATTCATTTGTCCTGCCCCATTTGAAACCGAAACAGCTGTATTACACGATGAACGCCACCTCTGCATACGTTCTAAGTATATAATACCGTTACAAATAAATGCCTAAAATGCGTTGATTTCGTCAAAAAGACGTGACGTTTTGAAAAACGAACGCGACAATTGAATACAAGCAGACTAATTCAAAAACATTTTTAACCAACTTTATTCAAAGACAAAAATGTTTACCTTAATATTGTAAGTGAAAAGACAAACTAATTTATCTTTAACTTGATGTTAGGTCAATGACGATGCCCTCTTTTGTCTTATAATTTGGACAAAAAAACGGGTTTGTTAAAACGGTTTTGATACAATTTTATGATTTCACACCATGTTATAACCACCAATACTTCTGTGCCTGTATAGCCTTATGGTATGGGCGTCGGAACATTTACATAATTCCTTCCTATAAATCTCTTTCCCCACACTTGTGCAATCCTATGTAAAACAAAGACAAGTACAATACTGTTCTAATGGTTTAGTATTAACACCTTTTCGATTCCCCGGTGAGCACTGGCGCCAGTGGCCCAACAGCCAGCGTTTGGCGGAGTCGGTTTAAACGTTTAAACATGAATTTACAGATCAAAGGAATTACAGTAGCAACACAATTAGGGTTGCTTTTGAGCCAGTTGTCATGTAATTGGCTAAGAACGAGCAAGAAATCAGAAAAACGCTAAAATGGCTGGATTTGAATTTACTTATCTGGGTATTCTCAAATAGGCTTTCTACAATTTCACTTAAGCCAGATGTTCACTAAAGAATAAAAGAATAATTGAGAAATGTTCTGTTGAAGAAAGTTGGCCAACCCAAATGACACGACCAGGCCACTGTCTCTGGGCATCTCTCAAATGCGAAGCCCTTCAAGTATTGCAGTCTTTTCAGATGGATAACCCCCAACAGCTAAGGGACAATAATCCTAAAAGGATCGCTTAGCTATGACAATGCTGATAAGGATATACTGAATGTCTCCTTTATCGATCATCAGACAGTGGCTGCGAAAGCTTGGATTCTCAGCATCCCAATTACGACCCTTTATCTCTAGCACTTTGAAGATGATTCCGTCTTAACAATGGAAGCTGCCCGGCCCTCACGGGAAGTCGCGTCCACACAGAGCACATTTCCTCATCTCTATGGCAAAAGCCCTAGTATTCGTAGATATTTTACTATCAAATTTCACACACGGACACAAACAGACCGAAGACAGACACAATTATAATGTACCTGATCTTTAAGCATCAGAGAGCAGTATCGTATAATATTGTTTCTTTATGAATGCACCAGACTACAAAAAATGAAATACATATTTTAATAGATTACGTTTGCTACACATTCTGAGCATGGTATGCTGTAACCTGCTTGATTAATGATTATGATTACAAAGCCTAAAACATCATAATCTTCAGTCAGAAAACATTAACAGGATAAAATACACAAAAATAAGTATTGTCATGATCATACTAAAATATCTAGAACATTCAGTGATTTAAAATTGTTCAGGTAAGCTACCTTGTAATCTCTGATGACTAGAGTCTGTTCTTTAAGCATGGTTTTAGAACACATCACTTCTCCTTTGCAAGTGCATATGCCTATGCAACTATTTGTAGCCTACTGTATGTCCTGCTTCCCATACACTGGAACATGAAGCTAGCAATTATTTAGGCATATGTATCTATGAAAGTTTACTATAAATTCTACATTTTTTATCTCTCAAATGACTGTAATTATCATGTCAAGTAGCCACTGGCAATGCATTTTAATCATGCTCTGGAGAATTGATCACAGTCATTAGCTATCTGTGGTTGTTTCAAAATGATTTTTCAAATCTTACTGAGCTATAATACTTGATGACAGTGAATTAATGACATGATGTCAACTCATTATCAGACATTCATGCAAGTTAACATTATAAGGTTGTGTTAGAAACTAGCATCAAAATTGTGTACATAAGAAATGTGAACATATATTAACATTTATCAGAAGGGTTCTAAAATAGTATTTTCTCTTGACATTATCCTAATAGCAACATTTACAAAGATGTTTCAAATCACTTAGTCATCCACTTTGCAGAAAATCATGGAGTTGGAATTGTCCAGTGGGTTGTTGGGCTATGAGGTAAAACATCAGGGGTTGAGTCCATCGGCTAACGGCCAAATGACAGTGTCGGCTAAACCTTGTATGCCTTAATGCTGGTCATTGAATTAAAATACAGTAGAGATTCTCATCAATGTGTCTTACTCAATGTCATTACCGATAAACAAAGGAAAATTAACAAATTCCCAAACCCCACATACTGCTACAAAATGAAACAGGTTTGGGGTCTGCTGAGAAGATGTCTGACAAGGACATCTCAGAGGAGTACTGACCTAGGAACAGATCCCCCTCTGCCTATGATCATAACTAATTATGATCTAAAAGTCCAAACTGATCCAAGATCAGCGCTGTCGCCATTCACTGGAAGGTGGCCTTCATTCTTCTCAGCGTGTCCTGTAGACGGCGGGTGTGGCGGTCAGTGGGGGTGTGGTGGAAGTTAGCCTTGTTTTCGGCAGCCAGCAAGGGGACGTCGCAGGCGCCAAGTTGTGTCATGCGCTGTCTGAGGTAGGCCTGGAGCACCAGGTCTGGAGTGAAGGGGTACACCGCCCTTTGGAACGCATCCACCTGACTCACAACCTTCGCAATGGTCCTAGAGAGGGAGGAAGATGAAACAATGAAGAGGGGAAAGGAGGAGGAGAGAGACTGAAGATAGGGCCACCGCAGAGACAGAGAGGAAGACGGCAAGAGTGGAATGCTCATCGCCCGCCACCCACTTCACTGAGCACTTCAATGCAGTACAGCAGGTGACCTGATTTCCACATTGGCGAGGGAACCAAAGGTCTATCGGAAAGCAGCTGTGACTCTGCCTCTCGCCGTGAACCCCGGTGACCTCAGCGTCTGTCACCGTCGATGCGTCCCAGAGCATCTGGCACGCCACATCTCCCGAAATCACAGTGTATCCCGAAACGCCATCTGGCTGTTCGCTACCTCTAGTAGGGGAGCCCAAATCTAACACGACGGCCACAGAATCACCAGATGTGTCATTACCGTCTGCCACGACCTTTGTGAACCCCAGCATCTGGCCGCCATATTTGAGTGGGTAGGACACGGGGAAACTTGTTCCGGGGCCGTCTGAGTTTGGTGGCAACGTGGCCCACTTTTTTTCATTGAGGGAGGAAGTTAATCTCTTGTTTATCAACTTAAACAATGAGTGACCGTCAGGTTGATTTCCCTGTCAGAACAAAAGGCGACCAGAGCAGATTCGTTATTTATTGAAATTGCTTTATACGCCAGGTTCCTGGACCCTGAAATAGGCCTTGTCCTTGATTTAGGGCCTTTTTCCACTACAAAAGAGAGAGGTCAGAGAGAGAAGAATCCTTATTTTACGCAATAACTTACATAAACTTTTAAGTTTACATTAACATGTACTGATAGATAAGCTGAGAGAGGGTTGAGGGCTGGGGTCCAGGGATGTGTGTGTAGCAACTTGACCAGCCCCTTATCAGTGTCCACTATCCAGATGTCTTTTCATAAGCTGCGTTAGTAAGCATTTATGAAATAGACTTGGCCACAAAAGCCAAATAATAACAAGTCTACTGCCATTTTCCTCCACCTCAACCCCACTCAATAATTATGTTAAATATATTTTCAATGTGCATCTCACAATCTGATATAAGGGTACATATTGGGAGTTTATATTTCATATTAATTTCACGTTTCTGTGTAGATTATTAATCAATTTGAATGACAAGGTGTTCGGGAGTCTTCTGACCTGTCTCTTAATATTTCATGAGAGAGAAGGAACAGAAATATCAATACATAAATCATTTTCAACTTGGAAATAATTATATATGTTTTATATACTGTATATAGTAGCATTTACTGTGTACTTAAGTGCACATTCATCCAGGATATGTGTTCAGGAACATGGCCCTGAGGCGCTGCATTACACTCATTCACCTGAGTTTTGGCCACTTATAGGCGCCGCTGGTCAGAGTGAAGGATCCTAACTCCAGCTGTTGAATGTGTATGGCCAGGATGTGGGCTGAGGGGAGGGTGGGCCTTTTCTTCACACGCTCTCCTCCCATCAGACACAGGTTATCACTTTTTAGAAAGACCTGACAAACAGGGAGGGGCAAGAGAGAGATAGGAAGAGGGAGGGAGAGAGGCGGAGAGAGACAGAGAGAGGGAGAGAAGGGGAGACAGAGAGGCGGAGAGAGACAGAGAGAGGGAGAGAAGGGGAGACAGAGAGGCGGAGAGAGACAGAGAGAGGGAAAGAAGGGGAGACAGAGAGGCGGAGAGAGACAGAGAGAGGGAAAGAAGGGGAGACGGAGAGAGAAGGAGAGAAGGGGAGACGGAGAGAGACAAATGGTGAGAGGGGGAGAAAGAGAGACAGAAAGAGAGAGAGAAGGGTAGACAGAGAGGGAGAGAAGTGGAGACAGACAGAAAGGGAGAGAGAAGAAAGAGCGTTACATAGATGTGGAAAAGAGGTAATTGGAACACAATAGAACACTGAACACCCCTCCCCGTGTTGGAAAACGTTAGATTTGAAGAAGAACGCTTTAATTGGTACCCAGTCAAAACAAATTGGATATTTATTTATTATAACAGCCCTTTATTACAGGCATACAGTTTAAATACATAAGTTGAGAAGAAGTGTCTGCTAACCGCTACATGCCTTTAAAATCAGCTGGTAGAATAGCTAGCATACAGAAATCGATGTGTGTAGTAAAAGCCGTTTTTAGCTGTAATGCTGTGGATTGTTGATGAGGGGTTGGCATCCATACTAGCATCATACTCATATTTGTATATGAGCAAATATAATACTGATCAGCCATAACATTATGACCACTGATAGGTGAAGTGAATAACATTGATAATCTTGTTATCATGGCACCTGTGAGTGGGTGGGATATATTAGGCAGCAAGTGAACATTCTGTCCTCAAAGTTGATGTATTAAAAGCAGGAAAAATGGGCAAGCGTAAGGATCTCAGCGATTTTGACAAAGGCCAAATTGTGATGGCTAGACGACTTGGTCAGAGCATCACCAAAACTGAAGCCCTTGTGGGGTGTTCCCGGTCTGCAGTGGTCCGTACCTATCAAAAGTGGTCCAAGGACAAGGAAAAGCGGTGAACCGGCGACAGGATCATGGGCGGCCAAGGCTCATTGATGCACGCGGGGAGCGAAGGCTGGCCCGTGTAGTCCGATCCAACAGACAAGCTACTGTAGCTCAAATTGCTGAAAAAATTAATGCTGGTACTGATAGAAAAGTGTCAGAACACACAGTGCATCGCAGTTTGTTGGGTATGGGGCTGCGTAGCCGCAGACCAGTCAGGGTGCCCATGCTGACCCCTGTCCACTGCCCGAAAGCGCCTACAATGGACATGTCAGCATCAGAACTGGACCATGGAGCAATGGAAGAAGGTGGCCTGGTCTGATGAATCACGTTTCCTTTTACATCACGTGGATGGCCGGGTGCGTGTGCGTCAGTTACCTGGAGAACACATGGCACCAGGATGCATTATGGGAAGAAGGCAAGCCGGCGGAGGCAGTGTGATGCTTTGGGCAATGTTCTGCTGGGAAACCTTGGGTCCTGCCATTCATGTGGATGTAACTTTGACACATACCACCTACCCGAGCATTGCTGCAGACCATGGGCACCCTTTCATGGCAACGGTATTCCCTGATGGCAGTGGCCTCTTTCAGCAGGATAATGCGCCCTACCATAAAGCAAGAACGGTTCAGGAATGGTTTGAGGAACACAACAACGAGTTCAAGGTGTTGACTTGGCCTCCACATTTCCTAGATCTCAATCCAATCGAGCATCTGTGGGATGTGCTGGACAAACAAGTCTGATCCATGGAGGCCACACCTTGCAACTTACAGGACTTAAATGATCTGCTGCTGATGTCTTGGTGCCAGATACCACAGCACACCTTCAGAGGTCTAGTGGAGTCCATGCCTTGACGGGTCAGGGCTGTTTTGGCGGCAAAAGGGGGACCTACACAATATTAGGCAGGTGGTCATAATGTTATGGCTGATCGGTGTATAAAGAATGTAGAATAATGCTGCTCAGGCTCAAGGAGATTCACAAGCTTTATCCCACTGCTTCTTTCCCCAAAGCATTGCCATGACATTTCCATTGATGGTTTCCATTAACATCTTAATGTCGCATTACAAAATGCTGAACAGCTGTGTGTTCCAGAAATTCACACAGAAGTTGTTTTTTTCCTCACTTTATTTGCCTGAAAACCCCAACTGGTACAGCTGAGGACACACACACTGATACACACACAGGCCTCACCTGCACAGCTTGCAGTTCCTCCCGGACTTCACATACCTTGCTAGACAGATGTTTCCAAGCCTGACGGCAAGAGAAGAGGTGTTTCATTTAGCAAGAACCAATAACTCCGTCCCACACTTCCAGAAGCTTTTTTCTTGTTAGGTTCACCATTGATTTGAACAGGTACAGGAATATCAGAACATATAAAGAAACAGCACCAATACATCATTTTCAATTGCTACACAATAATCGTACACCATATTTGCACTTCATTGGTGCAAAACCTTATTTTACATTCAGTTAAATACTTTGAACATTAATATTTGAACATATTAATTGCAATATTTACTGGTTTCCTTAACATCAGAGTACAATAGACATTTCAATTGAAGCTTAAGAGGTAGTATTTTTTTTTTTACAAATATTTACAAACATTTCACCATTATTGTCTACAGGGAATAGGTATGTAGACTTACAGGTAACTGTCTGACGATCACATTCTCCAGGCCTCCAAGGATCTGCATGGCTGTAGCAAAGTCTCTCCATTCATAGCAGTGTTTGCCAATTAACAGAAATTTGGTGAGCAAAGCAGCTTGTGTCTACAGCAAGGGAAGATGAGTAGAGATTATACCGTCACGCATTTAGAAAACTAATTATGGAAAACATAGAACAGAACATAGTGCAAGTAAATTTAATGACTCTTACATAATTAGATGCAATGGACAATGACTGACTTTGCAATTTGAAATAAATGAAAATTAGCCATAGTGTGTGTATGCTGAATAAATGAGTGGATATAGAGAACAAACTGCAGTACAACTGAGTTGTAGGCTGGTTACTAGAGCTCACCTTTACTGAATCACAAGTGACGATTTCAGCAGAGACCCAGTTGGAGACGGTGTCTGCATATCTCAGCAGCTGTTGGAGGTGGCCATCTGGTGACGCCCCCTCATTAACAAAGAGATTGCTGCCCTCTGCTGGAGGTAAAGAGTGGGCCACTTGTCTGTGGGAGGAAAGTCAAAGTAAGACTAGGAACTGAGCTGTGGGTCCATCTAATGTTTTAACAGCACCCATTCGTTACTTCAGACACTTTTGATGGGAATGCCACTATACTTCTTGGACCAAATTGAATATTAACTCACTTGGTGACATTAACAGCATTGTCCCTGACTCCTTGAGCTCTAGAGTTGAGAAAATGAATTGGGTGACAGCCTTGAAACATTTCCTGTAATCAAACCAACAGCTTGTGTTACATATTCATTGAAGTTCATTTATAATTACTGGGACATGAAGCATTTGTTTTCTTCTTTTCACTCTGTACTCCAAAAGCTGGGATTGGAATTCAAACAATTCCTATAAGGATAACACAACACTGTTTCCAAAAAAGTTGTGACACTGTGTAAAATAGTACAAAGACAACATATCAAATGTTGAAACTGAGAAATGTTATTGTTTCTTGAAAAATATATGCGCACTTTGAATTTGATGCAGCAAAACGTTTCAAAAAAGCTGGGACAGGGGCAACAAAACTGGATAAGTTGTGTAATGCAAAACAAAAACCTGGTGGAACATCTCACAACTAATTAGGTCAATTGGCAACAGGTCAGTAACATGATTGGGTATAAAAAGAGCATCCCAGAGAGGATGAGTCTGTCAGAAGTAAAGATGTGGAGAGGTTCACCATTCTGTGAAAGACTACGCAGGCAAATAGTGCAACAATTAAAGAATAACATTTCTCAAAGTAAAATTGCAAAGAGTTTGCGCATCTCATCATCTATGTTACATAATACAATTAGAGCAATTGCCATGTGCAAAGGACAAGGGCAAAAACCAATATTGGATGGCCGTGATCTTCGGGCCCTCAAGCGGGACTGCATTAAAAACAGACATGATTCTGTAGTGGACATCACTGCATGGGCTCAGGAACACTTCCGAAAAACACTGTCTGTGAACACAGTACATTGCAGCATCCATAAATGCAAGTTAAAACTCTACCATGCAAAGAAGAAACCATATATAAACAAGATCGAGAAATGCCGCCGCCTTCTCTGGGCCCAAACTCATTTAAGATGGACTGAGGCGAAGTGGAGAACTGTCCTGTGGTCTGGTGAATCAAAATTATTTTTGGGAATCATGGACGCCACGTCCTCCGGGCTAAAGAGGAGAGGGACCATCCGGCTTGTTATCAGTGCACAGTTCAAAAGCCAGCATCCGTGATGGTATCGGGGTGCATTAATGCACATGGCATGGGTGACTTGCATATCTGTGAAGGCACCATTAATGCTGAACAATATATACAGGTTTTGGAGCAACATATGATCCAGACGATGTCTTTTTCAGGGAAGGCCTTGCTTATTTCAGCAAGACAATGCCAAATCACATTCTAGACCTGTCACCCATTGAAAACATTTGGTGCACTATGAAATAAAAAATATGACAAAGGACACCCTGAACTGTTGAGCAGCTGCAATCCTATATCAAGCAAGAATGGGAAAACTTTTAACTTTCAAAACTACAGCAATTGGCTTCCTCTGTTCCCAAACATAGTTTTCTCTCTGTTCATACAAACAGTGTTGTTAAAAGAAGAGCTGATGCAACACAGTAGTAAACATGCCCCTGTTCCAACTTTTTTGTAACATGTTGCTGGCATCAAATTCTAAATGGGTATGACAATTCTCAGTTTCAACAATTGATATGTTGTCTTCGTACTATTTTCAATCAAATATAGGGATAAATGATTTGTACATCATTGCATTCTGGTTTTATTTGCATTTTACACAGCGTCCCAATGTTTTTGGAAACAAGGTTGTAGATTCTCAACTTTTGAGGGTATTTGAGTACTTATTGGTAATACCATTTAGAAGTTACACAACTTTTTATACATAATCACCATATTTCTGGCCACAAAAAGTATTAGGAAAATTTAATTGACAGGAGTTTCTGGCTATGAACACAATAACACTATACAGTTTTAGACATTTTGATTTGTGAATTGCAGTAAAAAAAAAAATCATAAAGTACTGATTTGCCGCCCCCCAGTGTATATAAATGACATTTTCATTGCCTATGTCTTCAACCTTCTCCTCAGGGACCTCCTGACATTTCACAATTTAGTTTTAGCCCCAAACAAGCATCGCTGATTCACTAATCAAGGGCTTGATGATTAGCTGACAAGTCTAATCAGGTGTGCTGGCTGTGGAATAGATCAAATAAATTCAGTGTCTGGGGGTCCCTGAGAATAGGGTTGAATACCTCTCTTACATGTTTCTCCAAGGAGATGAAGCGGGCTGTGACGCCATGCATGCGTGTGAGGCCACGTGCGTGCACCTGTTGTAGTAGCGTGAGTTGCCGTGCCGCGTGTTGGGCCCCGTGTTCGCTTTGACTAAAGTGGTGTCTCTCCTCGCTTCGGAGGCAGCCGGTGGAGATGTCATCCATGAGGGAGGTGTAGCATGGCCGTGGCAGGACTGCTGCTATGGAATAGACCGTGTCTTTGGGCTGGGTCGACTTGGGCTCCACAATCCTGGATATCTTCCACTGGAAAGTCTACGGAGATGAATCACAAACGTTCTGTCCATGAATACGAGGCCTTAATATTTTTTACCGTTATTGCACAAGGTAAGTATGTTAGGAACACCCTGTTATTTACAGCCACGACCAGGGAGCAATTAGGAGTAACTGTCATGCACAAGCTGTGTTTGGTTGACCACCCACAGCTAGTGCTTAGCGCTGCTCAGTTGCTAGATGCAATTCGCAACCTCTGAGCTAATCAGAAAACGGGAGAAGGCACCAAAAGTCATCGAGGGAGTCAACGAGGGAGGGAGACAATTTCTTGCGTGTGAGCAACTTATCTTCTACATTGCGTTCGCTGCTGAGAACGACCGCTGTGAATCTGATGATCATTAATCGAGACTGAAAGAGATGCCAATTGCTCTGGTGTCCAAACCGAGTGGCCATAATGTGCACAACCCTTAATTTTCACTGTGTCCGCTATGGGATTAAAACCAGCAACTTTTCATTAACTGGCCCAATGCTCTTTACCACTAGGCTACTCTGCCGTGTTACTAGAATAGTCCCAATAGTTCCTCCATAAGTTAGTTTTTTAAAATAATATTTAGTATAATGGAACATTATTTAACAGAGCTCTGAGGATCCCATTTAGATGTGTTTCTGAAAACAACATGAACAAAGTACAGTATAATAATAATATATTTAAGGACCTTCCTTCCAGAGTCCTCTATAGATGACATTCTGCCTAAGGTAGGAACTGGAAGTGCATCCTTATCATCCACCATGCTGATTGGGCCCCCATAGCCTTGGCTCCACCTCTTTCTGGGAGAGCTCTGAAGAGCAACTAGAAGCCTCTCTCCCCTGCTGTCTACAGGAGACACCTACATAAATAAGAACCAGAGCATTCCAAAAACCTTCTTTAAGTGTACTGTAGGTTTCATTTCTAAAAAAGAATAATAATTAATTTGCTGATTAGATTTTTTGCTGATTAGTTGAGATTTATCTTGTGTATCATTTGCTCGATCAGCTCTTGCGTTACTTCAGTCATGAGGAAATTTTCCAGTGTTGTCAGCAGGGTTGACTTGGAACAGAAGTCCACCAGCCTGCAGTCAGTCAGCCATGTTTGCAGAACATCCAGACTCCGGTGGTACACCTTAGCCCTGTCCCCGGACACATCTACACCACTGAACACACAACCAGAAAAAAAGCATAACAACAGAACTGGAATGACTACACAGAATGTCTTCATATGAGTTATATCCAAGCCCAATGTATTTAAAGATTCAGGATACTTCTACTCTAAGTGCCTGTTATCTAATCATCCCAAACCAACTTTATCTAAAGCAGTTGCTCTAGGCCAATAAAATGTTGAATGCAGCTAAATGTTGGACTTCTCAGTGTCAGGTTACTGGTTTTAAGGGGCTACACATTGAACACTGTGCCCTATGTGGAAGACTGGCCAACTGCAGCAATATTATGTATAAATCTCCCACACATCCAAAGATGACCCACACATCCAAAGATGTCTCACACTCATTTGTGTTTCATGTCATTCTGTCATTTTTCTATTTCTGCCATGGTAGTCTACATACGCTGCTGCACTGCTCAATTTGTCCATCAGGAACTGCAGGAGATCCTGAGGGGTGCAGAAATAGCGGTATGTGTACAGGAACTGCTGGATGTACCCTTCCAAGGCAGCATTTCTGTCAGAGGAGATTTACACAGGGTTTACTTTGGTATCTGTTAAAATAATTATCTATGGTATATCCCTACACAACATGTCTAGATAATTAAGGACAAATGTCTTTACTGTAAGCTGTCAAGATATTACTGTAAACTGTCAACATGGTACTGTGACTTGTCAATACGGTACTGTAAAATGTCACTGCAGTTTTTTGTAGTTCCTTTACCTGGCATAGAGGTAGGCCATAAGACCCAGGGGTGTGGCGGCCTGCAGGCTGCTCTTCCCTCTCCCTGCCCAAGACATAAAAACCAATCCCAGCATTGCAGGCTCCTCTGAAGGCTGGAGATCCAGAGGGGTCCCTGGACCAGAGGCTGCCAGGGAGGGGAGAAGGGACACATCCACACCCCACTGATCCACACTCAGAACCTGAGAAAAACAACCAGGCAAAGACATGGGCCACCAACCAACCACAACAAGCAAAGAATCAGTCATGTGAATCAACAACCACTGTTGTACTCTCAGCCATGTACTGTCAAAATATAAATGTTTTGTGTCCAATAATCTGCATTTTCAGACAGAAGATTGGTTTCATGCAACTAATTGGCTTATTTCTTAGAGATAGAAGTTCCCTTACACCTCACTTCCTATTTGGCTATCAAGTTTTTAAAAAATTAGGTGAAACAGGTTGTCCTCTGATATGAAGAAGATTGTCTGAGATCTGATTATGTCATCCCCAGGCTATTATGCACATGAGCATGGAACACTTACCATTAATTAATCAATCAATCAATTCTTTGAGAAAATGAGCCAAAGATCTGGGGCAGGTTATAAAAAATTGCAAAATCATTGAAAGTTTCCAGGAGCACAGCGGGTTCCATCAAAGTAAAATGGAAGCCGTTTGGAACCACCAAGACTTTTTGCAGAGCTGGCTGTCCGGCAAAACTAACTAACTGGACATGAAGGGGCCTTGGTCAGGGAGGTGACCAAGAACCCAAATGGCCACTAATAGAGCTTCAGAGTTTCTCGGCAGAGATGAGAGAACACAAATCAGGCCTTTTTTGTAGAGCGTAGGGTAGACAAAAGCCACTGCTGAGTAAAAGGCATATGACATGCCACTTGAAAAAGATTCTCTGGTCTTATGAGACAAATACTGAACTACTAAGCCTGAATACCAACTGTTATCGAAAACAAGACCTGGCTACTATCACCCCTTTAGTGAAGCATGGTGGCGGAAGCATCATGCTACGGGAATACTTCTCAGCATCAGGAAATGGGAGATTGATCAGGATTGAGAGGATCAAAGGATGAACGGCACAAAAAAACAGCATGACAACAGCTGCTAGAGTTGCTTCAAGTCTGTGAATGTCCTTGAGTGACCCAGCCAATGCTCCCCATCCAATTTGACGGTACTTGAGATGATCTGCAAAGGAAGAAACTGACCCAAATCCAGGGGTAAAAAGCTGGTAGAGGCATAACCAAAAACAATCAAAGCAGTGATCGCTACCAAAGGGTCTGAATATCTACGTATATGAGATACAGTAATGTGCAAATGTCTTAGGTATCTGAAAGTCGAACTAAGGCCATATATTTGGGTAGTGTTTTAATAAATATACATTAATATACTGATATATATATATATATATATATATATATATATATATATATATACACATATATATATATATATACATTCACAAATAAACCATTTCTATCCAAATAAATGACTTATTTTCACTTTCAGTTGATGTATTTAGATTGATGGCAAAACATTTGAGTAAATCTATAATCATTAATTATAACATGTGGAGACTAATACAGTAAGGGGAAAAATTATTTGATCCCCTGCTGATTTTGTACGTTTGACCACTGACAAAGAAATGATCAGTCTATAATTGTAATGGTAGGTTTATTTGAACAGTGAGAGACAGAATAACAACAAAAATATCCAGAAAAACGCATGTCAAAAATGTTATAAATTGATTTGCATTTTAATGAGTGAAATAAGTATTTGAACCCCTCTCAATCAGAAAGATTTCTGGCTCCCAGGTGTCTTTTATACAGGTAACAAGCTGAGATTAGGAGCACACTCTTAAAGGGAGTGCTCCTAATCTCAGCTTGTTACCTGTATAAAAGACATCTGTCCACAGAAGCAATCAATCAGATTCCAAACTCTCCACCATGACCAAGACCAAAGAGCTGTCCAAGGATGACAGGGACAAGATTATAGACCTACACAAGGCTGGAATGGGCTACAAGACCATCACCATGCAGCTTGGTGAGAAGGTGACAACAGTTGGTGTGATTATTCGCAAATGGAAGAAACACAAAAGAAGGCAGCTGGGACCAAAGTCACCAAGAAAACAATTGGTAACACACTACGCCGCGAAGGACAGAAATCCTGCAGCGCCCACAAGGTCCCCCTGCTCAAGAAAGCACATGTACAGGCCCGTCTGAAGTTTGCCAATGAACATCTGAATCATTCGGAGGAGAACTGGGTGAAAGTGTTATGGTTAGATGAGACCAAAATCGAGCTCTTTGGGAAACATTATGCTTTGGGGGTGTTTTTCTGCTAAGGGGACAGGACAACTTCACCGCATCAAAGGGATGATGGACAGGGCCATGTACCGTCAAATCTTGGGTGAGAACCTCCTTCCCTCAGCCAGGGCATTGAAAATGGGTCGTGGATGGTTATTCCAGCATGACAATGACCCAAAACACACGGCCAAGCCAACAAAGGAGTGGCTCAAGAAGAAGCACATTAAGGTGTTTCTGGAGTGGCCC
>JACXGI010002650.1:48343-71125 GCA_016801175.1 Esox masquinongy
TGTGGAGGGAGCTGAAGGTTCGAGTTGCCAAACGTCAGCCTCGAAACCTTAATGACTTGGAGAAGATCTGCAAAGAGGAGTGGGACAAAATCCCTCCTGAGATGTGTGCAAACCTGGTGGCCAACTACAAGAAACGTCTGACCTCTGTGATTGCCAACAAGGGTTTTGCCACCAAGTACTAAGTCATGTTTTGCAGAGGAGTAAAATACTTATTTCACTCATTAAAATGCAAATCAATTAATAAAATTTTTGACATGTGTTTTTCTGGATTTTTTTGTT
This sequence comes from Esox masquinongy, assembly GCA_016801175.1. NCBI lineage: Eukaryota > Metazoa > Chordata > Actinopteri > Esociformes > Esocidae > Esox > Esox masquinongy. The sequence continues at coordinate 48,623 of JACXGI010002650.1, forward strand.
GTTATTCTGTCTCTCACTGTTCAAATAAACCTACCATTAAAATTATAGATTGATAATTTCTTTGTCAGTGGGCAAACGTACAAAATCAGCAGGGGATCAAATAATTTTTTCACTCACTGTAGATAGCTGAGCTGTTTTTAATCTTTGTTTTATTTGAGTGCATGTTTTAACTGTGGTTCAGCCCTGGTGCTAAGCTGATGAGGGCATGTTCTTGCCTGGTTATCATTTGCTTATGGATATACTGATGAAAAAGCTGTGGTATATGGGCTGTGATGGTTGGTTGTAGGACCCAGCGGTGTACATTTACACAGCATGTGCACAGTTGATGTCATACTTTGAGGTTGTGGTGGAGTGGTGAGATATCTTATAGAGTTGTGTTTTATGTTCTATTCATTTCTGAAAAAAACAACCATTAACTTTATGCCAACAACCATTAACTTTATGTTTACTGGGTCACTTTATCGGTTTGAAATGACAAACATTTAGGGATATGTTAAATGTATTTGTATAAGTGAAACACTTTTGTTACAGTTTTACACACCTCAAGATATTTCTTCACAGAGACTAGGAACTCCACTTTGGACCTCAATTCCTCCAACTGAACCTTGAGTTTGGACAGCATCAGTCTATTTTCTGAACCTTCAAAGTAAACAAACTGAATTTGTACATTTATTTTTATATTTATCAACCAAAATTAGAATATGGAAATCTTAGAAGTGATGAAGGGTAAGTAACAACCTTTGTTTTTCCTCTCTTGATGGAACAGCTTTTGATAAAAATTCCTGGTCTTTTTCAGATTCTTCATCTCGATGGTGATCTGCTGTTGAAGTTCCTACAAGGAGAAAATACAATATGTAAATCAGATTAAACATTCTACCCAAAACTGTAAAAGGTACTTTGGCTGTCCCTGTAGGAAACCCCTTTGTATTTACACATAGAATCGTTTATACTCCCAAAAATATTTTTTTACCTAATTATTCTTTATGGTTGTGTTGTGTTTATAACCCATTATAAACCTTATTTTCTAAGGCCTATAAAGTACACAAAAAGCCTTGTTTCCAATGTACTGTATGCACAGGGCAATCTCTCCCCTTGAATTTCTCACTATGGTAACAAAAATCAATAGGTCTTTTGAAGTAAGAGATAGGGATACATCTGATCCTGATATGCACCAATGGCTATTAAGGTGTTAGAATGGGGCAGTCAGACTGTTACAGGGAAGGAGCAGATAGAAATCGACATCATTACCATCAAAGCATACACAGACAAAGACAGTCCATTTGTAATCTATTATGCATGATAATGACCTTTCTGCAAAATGGTGGATGTATCATATTAATATTCAATACCAGTTAGTAGAAAATAATGTGCCAGTTACACTAAAACCCTCATCTCTCTTTCTAGGCATCACAAATCATGTTCATTCCCTGGCTACACAGCAGTTTTTTTTGCTGTATTTTTGACACATCACAAAGTTTTCATAATATGCATGCTCTTAGTCAAACATATATAATACCAGTCAAAATTTGTACACAATTATAATGGGTAAGTGTGTCCAAACCTTTGACTGGTACTGTGTATGTGTATATATGTATATATATATATATATATATATATATATATATATATACTACCAATCAAAAGTTTGAATCACTTAGAAATTACGTTGTTTTTGAAAGACAAGCACATTTTTTGTCCATTAAAATAACATAAAATTGATCAGAAATACAGTGTAGACATTGTTAATTTTGGAAATGGCTATTGTAGCTGGAAATGGCAGATTTTCAATGGAATATCTGCATAGGTGTACAGAGGCCCATTATCAGCAACCATCATATATTTCTATATTTATCAATAGAAATAGTCCTGTGTTCCAACGGCACATTGTGTTTGCTAATCCAAGTTTATCATTTTAAAAGCCCAATTGATAATTAGAAAAGAGTTTGCAATTATGTTCGTACATTTGAACATTGTTGTGCTGATTAAAGAAGCAATAAAGCAGACTCAAAATGGCCACAAACAAAGGCTATTTCATGTGAGAAAATGCCAAGAAACGGAAGATCTCATACAATGCTGTGTACTACACCCTTCAAAGTACAACACAAAGTGACTCTAATCGGAATAGAAAGACGAGGGGAGGCCACGGTGCACAACTGAGCAAGAGGAAAAAGACATTAGAGTGTCTAGTTTGAGAAACAGACACTTCACAGGTCCTCAACTGGCAGCTTCATTAAATAGTGCCCGCAAAACAGCTGTCTCACTGTCAACAGTTAAGAGGCAATTCCACAATGCTGGCCTTCTAGGCAGAGTTGCAAAGAAAAAGGCACATCTCAGACTGGCCATTAAAAATAAAAGTTTAAGATGGGCGAAAGAACACAGACACTGGAGTATGAATAGAAAAAAGTTTTATAGACAAACAAAGTTTGAGGTGTTTGTATCACAAAGAAGAGCATTCGTGAGACGCAGACCAAATGAAGATATGCTGGAGGAGTGCTTGACACCATCTGTCAAGCATGGTGGAGGCAATGTGATGGTCTAGGGGTGCTTTGGTGGTGGTAAAGTGGGACATTTGTCCAGGGTAAAAGGGCTCTTGTAGAAGGAAGGTTATCCCTCCATTTTGCAATACTATGCCATACTCTGTGGACAGTGTTTGATTGGAGCCAGTTTCCTCTTTCAAAAGGACAATGACCCAAAGCACAGCTCCAAACTATACAAAAACTGTTAAGGGAAGAAACAGTCAGCTGGTATTCTGTCTATAATGGAGTGACCAGCACAGTCACCGGATCTCAACCCTATTGAGATGTTGTGGGAGCAGCTTGACCATATGGTACGTAAGAGGTGTCCATCAAGTTGCTTCAGAACACATTGGGTGAAATTTCTACAGATTACCTCAACAAATTGACAACTAGAATCCCAAAGATCTGTCTGTAATTGCTGCAAATGGACTATTCTTTGATGAAAGCAAAGTCTGAAGGACAATTATTATTATTATTATTTTTAATTAAATGTCATTATTTCTTTGTCAATGATTATATTTCCTATTCATTTTGCTATATTTACTGTTCAAACTCATTTCATATATGTTTTCATGGAAAACAAGGACATTTCTAAGTAACCCCAAACTTTTGAACGGTAGTGCATATCCTTAGTTAAAACAACAATAGTGCCAGTTTTATTCAACTGTCTTTAGCTGAAGGGGTGGTGAATAATATCTAAATAATTTTGTTTTCCTCAGAAGTATTCTCTGTCTACAAATTTATTCAGTAAACAAGCTTCCGTTGTCTCTCTGAGCTGAGGAGAAGCCCAAAATTGTCAGTATTTGTGTTTAGAATTGTAATTTATCTCACATGAGTCCGCTACAGTACACACACACACTTTTCTGCTCAACATTAACAGAAGATACACATACACACTTCGAGTGACTCCAAACTTTTGAATGGTAGTGTACTTATATACATTCCTGGACTTTCAAAGTGAAATTTCTATTAAATCATCCATTTATAGATGGTAAATTATATCAAGAATGTTCTTTGATGCAGCAGTTTTCAATCTCCTATGTCAAGGACCCCCAAATATTATAAGCCCCTGGGCACTGACCCCCTACAAAAAATATGTAGGTGTAAATTACATTCCTGCGAGTTGCATGCAGCTTGCGAGCGGTGCAATAATTAACAATGGTAATCCTGTGAATGTTTAGCTATGAGGCTGAGAGAATATTTTGCAGTACTGAAGGGTTTTCCTTTTATTGTAAAATGTTTGCCATGCCCTATTCTATTTTCATATGATGTCTGGGCAGAGCTAGCTATTGCCTTTTGTGCCCGAAGTAAGCTGCCGGAAATAATTGGTTTCTGAATTGGGTTGGGGCCCCCTGGAGGCTGGACAACAGAGCATGTGTCCTGCTTGGCCATCAGTAATAAGACCCTAACTACCATGAGGTTACCTAGACACGCAAGGGTAAAGGCTATTTGTATATTGATGAAAAACAACTAGATAGGAAAGACTGGAAGAATAATCAAGATTGTGCCAAACATGTTCTGTTAATATAGAGATTTTTTTTTATGGAATATGTGACAAAACTAGAATTAGTAAAAAAAATTGTAAAGAGAATTAGTGAAGGAAAAAAAGTATCATAATTTTAATAGACACTTGCTGTCACTTTGGGGACCCCAGTTTGGAAACCCCAGATTTGGTGCATGCTCAAAATACAAAGGAGTGGCGCATTATCTTTTATAGGCCATTCCCTTTTACATCACACCATTTGGTAAACATAGTAGAAAACAATGTCCAATCTTTAAAGCACAGGTAATTCTAGTTACCATATAATGTATTCTAAAAGTCTACATACAAATTAGCTAAAAACTCAAAATAAGACACTAAGAAAATGCAAACATTAAACTACACGTTTACAAAAAAAGGAGGTTCTAAACATTGAGAGCATGGTATACGCGACAGTCTCAGATTATGTTCTACATCAGCACAGTCGCTTTTTCATTCTCACTTTACTCACCTGTGCTTTCAGCTCCAGGCACGGAGACTCACAGTGGTGTCCCAGGTTCATAGCATACTCCACCACATCCTGACTGAAACAGTCCTCACCGTAGAAGGCCAGGGCCCAGGCTGGGCCGAGACCGTGGCCGGACTCGTCCGTTCCGGAGCTGTGGGAGAGGAGATGCTCAGACACCAGAGAGTCTGTGTCCTCCATCTCCTCGGTGAGGACGGGGCTCATCTGGCCCGGGTGGGCCACCCTCAGAGGCTCGTCCGCCCCCCACAGACAGTAAACTTCAGAGGGGCTTTCATCGCTGCCCCTCACTGGATGTTCGTCACACTCCATGCCCCCCTTGACCGAACACTCAGCCGCTCTTAATCCTGGACCAGGAAACAGGCAGAGCACAAAGGCAGAAAGAGAAAACAAATCTACGTAACTGTTATTTTATAGGAGTGCATGTAGTATGTAATGGATTTCATCAAACGTGTTGTGAATGGTCGCCGATCATACGATGATGTACATTTCTAGATATGACTTGTTGACCTGTCAGCCAGCCAGCTGAGACAACTCCAACTAGCAGCCAGCATCAACAAACATTCACGGTGAAGAGAAAATTGGTTTAATTTTGCGTTGACGACTTGTCCTCTGGTATACCGAATACATCTGATCTTCAGGAGGAGACCATAGGGAGGGGCTCATTTTGGAAGTGGACTGTTCATTTGAATGTTAGATGCTTCAGTATCAGTCCCTCATAATATGCCTGAACAGACACAGTTGTCAGTGCAAACTTGCAGTACTGATTTTCAGGAGCCTGGGCCATGTTCACAGGCAGTTGACGAGGTACCACTCCGTGTCAGAAGTCATGGGCAGCCTTGGGGTGTGGAGAAATTGTTATCTGTAGCCCTATCTATATTTTTTTGGTATTTTGTTTAATTAACATGTGATTTGTGCCTCAAAATAAGTATCTAATATATGTGTGTGTAGCGATTTTTGATAGGTGGAATTTTCTCAAGGCCTATGCTTTTCATTGAAAGGCTCTTTTAAACGTGTTTTTTAACATACAGTCAGATGCTAACTTGTTGTATTGTAAGATTCTGCATCGCAGTCATCTTCCACCTACCAGCATGAACAGTCCATTTTTGGCCTGAATAATCATCTCACACCATTAAAAACTTTGTGTGAAACTGAAGGGGGTGTTTGTGTGGATGTCAACAATGTGTCTATGTGTCTTTTGGGGTCTATGTGAATGCGTATTATGATACTTGTATTTAAATGGAGCGGAAGTAAATGTGTCCTGTTTCCACAACAACCCTCTCCAGTTGAGGAGATTATTGTAGCATCACAGTGTGATTTGGGCCTGCTTGAATAAGCTGTGCTCTTAACAATTTAATCCAACAGCCAATCATTTCTCTAACAAGTTGATCCAAATGCCATTCAAAGCTTGATTTGAGCACAACATAATTGCCGCAACATACTTCATTTAACTTTGTCATCACACAGACGTACTGCATATCATGAAAATGACAATTGACATTACCGCATGTTAGCTGAAAGAAAATAAGCAAATTGGGCAATATACCTTTTAAAATGTGTTGTGGTTCGACAAGACCACTGACATTTTGCCAAGATTAGGTTCTATGTATTTCTATGATTCAACCCCCCACAAAATATAATTGGGAGGCGCATCGTCATGGTACATTAGAGGTACAGTTGTACCTCAGTTGTGAGTTAATGCTAACAGTTATGACAGTTGTGAATTCACGGTAACCAGGGTGACAGTTGTGATCTAATGGTAACAGTCACAACAGTCGTGAAGTCACAGTAACAGAGATGACAGTCGTGAGGTAATGGTAACAGCTACGATAGTAGTGAATTCTTGGTAACCAAGGTCACAGTTGTGATCTAATGGTAACAGTCATGACAGTCATGAAGTCACAGTAACGGAGATGACAGTCGTGAGGTAATGGTAACAGTTATGACAGATGGGAACCTTAAAATACATGATTTCTTTTGTATTGTCAAACAAATTATTTCAACATCCAAATGACCTTCCACATGCAGCCACTGTATCTTAGGCCACGTGGCAAAAAAGGGCATGACATGGTGTACTCTCTTTGCCAGACAGTCTTATATTGGCTAAACAAATTCAAACAGAGGGAAGCTGTTTTTCTCGCTCAGATATTTTTAGATTGATGTATCTTTGTCAAAAACTTTATTTTAGACAGGCATAGAGATGCAATAGGGGGAGTTGTTCTTTTTTTACACAAATATAAAACTATTACTGCAGGCTTTGGTGCTCACATTTAAAACTGGGTGTTTACGTATGTAGAAACAGTAGTTATGGGCCCCCTCAGCTTCTGCTCTCAACATCTTAATTGGCCCAGTAGGCTATATGACTAGAGAAGTTTTTCTAACCCCGCAGGCAGTAGGCTCCTGCAAGAGTTGGCAACCATGTAATTAGCTGCTTTAGCTTCATTAAAACACCTACAGGAATTTAGCTGTAGCTCAGAGCTGAGATTAAATGAGATTAAATTAGTTTTAATGTCAAGTCAATCAGCAGCCTACCAATTTCTCTAGCCATCTTTGCAGTCTGCAATGCTAGAGAATTTTTAAAATTCCCGCTCGCTCCATCTCCTACCAAAGGTAAACGCTTCGAGTTGGTCTGCATGGTATAACAGTCAGCTGCTGATAATGCTTAATTCTTTATACTTTATAATCAGGATTGGAAACAGTTTTGTAGGCTGTTTTAAATGTGTTGGTGTTGAGTAATTGTTAAGCGTACACACTTAAGTCTACAGGAAAAATGCTAAGTTGTCATCTTTGATTATAATACTGCTACGGCACTGCGATTATTCTACTCGGATACTTTAATGTGTATTTGACTGTGTCTGTTACTATGTTATTTAGTAAACATAGTAGCAGACCCTGATGCAAATTCAGCTTTTGATTTGTCACAAAACCTTCACTTGAGATACATTGTCACTTACGAAGCTTGTTGAAAAGGATGTGAAGAATCCTTGTGAAAAAAATAGTGGTATGTAATTGGTCAGAGCTCGGCTGCCGCATAGTAAAAGTGTCTGCTGCCGATGCGCTGTCAATAAAATTATTTGCAATCACACTAGTGTGCAGTCTTCGATGTCTTCGGAGGGCTGCCGGTCTAGCAATTGCTCATTGCTATCTGGGGTAATGGTAACAAAGATGACAGTTGTGAGGTAATGGTAACAGAGATGACAGTTGTGAGGTAATGGTAACAGTTATGACAGTTGTGAGGAAAGGGCAACAGTTATGACAGTTGTTCAGTCATGGTAACAATGATGACAGTTGTGAGGTAATGTTAAGAAAGATGAAAGTTGTGAGGTAATGGCAACAGTGATTACAGATGTGAGGTTATGGTAACAGAGATTACTGTAGTAAGTTAATGGTAGTAGTTCTGACAGTTATGAAGTCATGGTAACAGTGATGCCATTTTTGAGGTAACGGTAACAAAGAAGACAGTTGTGAGGTAATATTTACAGATGAGTTGAAAAACAAAGGTAACAGTGATTACAGATGGAAAGTCATGGTAACAGAGATGAAAGCTGTGAGGTAATGGTAGCAGTTATGACAGTTGTGAAGTCACTGTCCTACCTGGACATTGATATTGACCTTCCTCTGATTGGATGTCTCTATTTTCAGGTTTTCCCCCTGTCTCTCCCTGAGCAGACAGGGCCCTCTTGTCTCTCTCAAAAGTCTTGGATGGGTCTGAAGCTACAGGTTCACTGTGGAGCAGGTGTTCGTTCAGGTCAGCATGATCATGCCGAGGCACATCCCTCTCCTCCCCTCTCCAGCCAGCAGCACTCAGAGGTGCCCTTTGCCAAGGCTTTGATGGTGACGGTTCACTAGAGCCTCTGCATGTGACAGCAGCATCCAGAGAGAGAGGAAGAGACGCAGAAAACAAAACACAACAGACAGTCAGTCACAGCCAGTCATAACCATCACAGCCAAACACAAACGGCACTTGGCAGACGGAACCAACACAGTCACAACACAAAGATCATGGCCCACGTGGGCTGGCAGGCATGGCCACGACCTCCGATGAACATAGCATCCAATCTGACCCAACTGCTCTTTCAGCGAGAACTCTATCTGTCCCCACTGTCTCTATCGGAAATAAAGCTTAAAAAGAAAATCATTAAAAACACAAAAAAAGACCTTCACACTGATTCAAAACACACAAAACGTAGACAAAGCATGAACGACTTTGATTAAAAAAGAACATGAAACAAAAAAGCAGACTAAAAAAGCTTAGACTAAAGTAAGTAAAACATCACAGGCAGTAATGAGACATGACATAAACAAAACATACAGACAGAGGGAATAACAACCCAGCAGGACACAGCAGATACAACATAATAAGCACTTTATCAAAAATCTAGACAGACAATGAAAACAGTTAATGAAGGCAACACAAATTAACAGATCCAAACAAACAAATCAGATAATTTGTTATAAAAACAAACCAAATAATAATCCTTTCCGAGGTTGAGTTGTCCACAAATGTTTGTCTCCAAATCAGAGTTTGTCTGTTTGTTTCAAATGTAGAGGGCTGAAGCAACAGAACGTCTTCATTGAGCTATCCAAGCTGTACTACAGTGGACAGTCTAAAAGCTCCACTTAGAGAAGAGCTTCTGGTTGTCTGTGTGTGTGTGTGTGTGTGTGTGTGTTTATGTGTGTGTGTGTCCATCTGTCTGTCCAGGCCTGTGAGGTCTGTCTTTCTCATCCTCACAGAAGATGAAAGGTTCTAGCAACATACTGCCCTAGGGGTTAAGAGCATGGCAACCATTCAATGTTTTCCAAATAAGCTGAAGCGCTGCTCAACACTCCACACACGTGCCCCTCCATCGGTCTGCATACCGTGCACATGGATATAAAGGAGTGGGACTTTATTCATCCATTTCCTTCATTTATACGCCATATGGATGCTTAAGATTGTCACAGAGATAAGGGAAAACCACACAGGTAGCAGCCTCTAGTGGCCAAAATGTAGTTTCGCAGGCTGAGTGTCATTGAGGACATTTAAATGTAGTCAGCTGAGTGGGAGATCCTACTTCATGGGGGATACAGACCAATGAAGCTGTCGCAGTCACGTTCAACGTCATTAAGTGGGATCTGTCAATTGTGAAGAAAAAACAGAACCAATGGAAATGGAGCTTCAGTGCCTTTGCCAGTGGTCTTACAGGCGCCATGATGTCGACAACAATCTCACGAGACGAACAAAAAACACAAGCCATTTCCATAGGGACCTTTCTTGTTGAAGAAAGCCAGGGCAAGTCAAAGTGTGTGTGTGGAGTGCATCTTCTGTTGTGTGTGGGTGTACTGTAGTGGACTCATGTGAGATAAATAAAAATTCTACACAAATACTGGAAATTTTGGGCTTGTCCCCAGCTCAGAGAGACAACAGAAGCATGTTTACTGAATAAACTTGTAGACAGAGAATACTTCTGAGGAAAACAAAATGATTTAGATATTATTGACCGCCACTTCAGCTAAAGACAGTTGAATAAAACAGGCACTATTGTTGTTTTAACTAAGGATATATTATCACTAGAGATTCAGTGATGTTCCAAATAACAAGATCAGTGGTGTACTTCTGTGAATAAAAGTGTAGCTTTCATTTCACTTGCATTATTCCTCTTCTGCTATTGAGAGACCAGAATTTGAAATCACCAATGAAAGGACCTACTCACAGAGGCATTTGGCTGTGGTTGACAACACAGTGTAGCAATCTCAATAAGTCCTTCTCCCAGTACAGGTCACAGAACTTCTCTTTGACAACATTACAGAACGTCTGGTACTGTAGGTCCTTTAGAGACAAGATATACTCCCCTGTGAATACATAAATAGATGATACACTAATTATACGATTTGGTGGACAGAAAACTTCACACCAGTTGTCATACACTTGAATCATACGCTATCATCCAGAGCCATATAGATAAGCACTTAATATTAACCTGTCTTGGTCAAAAACAAAATTTACCTCACCAGCTTGGGATTTGATGTAGCTACCTTTCGGTTAGATACCCAAAGACACTGCTAGACTATCTGCCGTCTAATCACACAACTCCATTATCCATTGACAAAGCAATTCAGCATTGCAAATTCCTTAGGGGAAGAAGAGAGGTTCTGGGCTACTAGCCTGATGGCAGATCGATTTTTGCTGTCTTACTAACTGGCGTGGCTTGCAATGAAATCGTAATATGATATGTAATGGCTGCATATGGCTCTACAGCTCATCTACTGTAAAGTGTAGCCAGAACTTTCTCAACTAACAGGTGATAAGAAACGTACAGGTTAATAAATGCCTCCATGCCACTTACCCATCGGTAAATCCTCCACACCATTCTCCAGATAACCATCAAAAGCAAACTCTGCCCTGAGCAGGCCAATAACCTCCTGTAGGGGACCGTTGATCCAGGGTGAGCACAGCGGAGGGGAACCTCCCGGAGGAGGTCCACCGGACCCCGATGTGGGTTCAGCCTCACATTCGCCTGGACTTGGACGTCCTTCTCCATTGCAGGGATGGGAAACGGACGCCGCAGAGTCCGAGAGTCTGCTGTTATGGCAATCCAGCAGAGGTTCCTCTCCCTGGCCAGGGGTCAGTTGGTCAGGGGGGCCACCTGGTTGTTCCCGGAGGAAGTTGGTGGTCAGGGGGGCGTTGAGCTCTGGTCTGTGGGAGGACATATGCACCGGCACCAGAGTTAAGTGGCCCGTCTGCGGATCTTGACGCAGGAGGAAGTCATTGAAAATCCGGTCACCAGTCCGATGAGAGACAGAAGACGATTGGCAACAGAAAGACAAGGGGAAATGGGAGGTCAGAGGAGGAAGTGAATGGTCTGGAACTGGAGTCCTTGGGTTGGTCAGTTCGGGGGAGTCTGGAGGTGTAGACTTAACCAATGTCTTGCAGCTAGAGGCGGGGGAGGAGTTCTTTGAGACCATGCTGCTTAGATTGTCAGAAGTGTGTCGTCTGTATTCCTGTAGGTCTCTATACGACTTAGAAAGGGGTGAGTCCTGGAGGTGCGAGGAGGTTTCTGGGTTATTGGCTTTTTGAAAAGGTTGGATGTTACTGCCTCTTGGAGTTTTCCTTAATGTCCTGCAACCCAATATGTGGTAACTCAAAATATATTCTCTGTCATAATAAAGAAATGATAGTTAATAGGTTTCACTTCTCTAAGATATCAGTGGCACCTGACACAACTCCCTGACCAGTAAATCCTATGTCCATAGAAAAGAAGCAATCCGCTTACCCCTCAATGTCTAAAGCAGGCAGGGGTGTTTCCACATCAGTGTCCACCTCCTTGGTCAGGACGATGGGGGTGAAGTGAGTGGCAGGGGAGGTGAAGGCCTCTGGGAGGTGAGGGGCTCGACTGATTGGATAGCTATAGGGAACAGGGCCAGGTACAGGAGCCAACCGGCTCTCAGTGGCCATGGGAACAAATCCTACACACAGTTATAACCCCAGTTACAACAACCACAGGTCACTCTTCCTTTTAAGGGATTGTTATCACAGTATAACTACAAAGGTAATTATATTGTACTTAGTAGGGTCATTGTTATAATTCATGGTTACCCAATACTAACAGAACGTAGTTGGTTGTAATTACAGATGTGTAACAATGAATTCTTGTTGCCATGCTTGTTTCACTTTTTCTGTATGAATCCAAAAGCAACATCTGAATAAAATCCCAGCGTATAGTATCTGTATACGAGAAATGAGAGTGTTCCTTAATGGAAGAAGAGAGGTTCTCTGCGACAATTGATACTGAATTGGATGCAAATTTTGAAGAAACAACATTGGCAAATTAAGTGGCAACTTGAAAAAAAGCATTGTTAAAAAGCATGGTAAGAAAAATTCCTTGATCCATACTGATGATCCAGACTGCAGTTACCACCACTTAGTTACCCATAGCATTTAAAGGATAAATTTGACTTATTATATTTAACTGTAACATGTAATTACATTCTAACAAGCACCCCTTAAAATGAAGCAACTTCACTGACACCATTTGATGACCAATGTATGTAGATTTACTGTCAGCAAGGTCATCAAAATTCACTGGGCATGATTCATGAATAACAGTGATAAATAGAGGAATTACATTTGTATCCATCATGTTATGGCGTGGAAGGGAGAGCATGGGAAGGACCATTGAGACAATTTCATTTTGAAGGAGAATTCTCTTCCACTAGAACTTCTGTGAGTTTTTAAACTGCCACTTGGAGTGTGTGGTTTGAATGCATGATGCCAAGTTGTCAATTTACTGTCATCTGCAATTATGGATCGTATTTCACAAATATCATTAACTGAATCAACCTGTAGGAAGTCCCACCCAGTAAAAAATTAACAAAGTCAATAATAGCACTGCCCATGCTAAAACAAACAGTTAGCCACTGGAGCTGTCTAAACCTATGATCGTACCACTGTTGATATGTGTTGACTGCTGATTTGAACATCCTCTCCTGTCCAATCCATTCTGATCCTCTGTATCAACGTCCTTTATGATTGGCTGAAATGTAAGAAAGGGAGTTACACTCCACAGACAATAACGGAAGAGCAAGATGGCCTCCCTTTCACTCCAAACTCAAGTATGCTGTCCACTACCCATGTAAAACAGTAGCTACAGCTTTACAGTGCAGTGGTACCGGGTGGACTCTGTTGATCAGTTTGGTCCACACTGTCTCAACGTTCGTTCCTTGGCGTGATAGATAATCCCGACAGCACTGTAACAGAAGGAACATAACAAAACACATGAACATGACAAACACATGAACATGACACCCCAACAGCTATGATACTTATTAGATGCTAACTGCATTTTGTTGTACTGCACTTGTACTGTTGACAATAAAGTTGAATCTAATCTAACCTGCATAGGCGTACAGAGGCCCATTATCAGAAACCATCAGTCCTGTGTTCGAATGGCACATTGTGTTAGCTAATCCAAGTTTACCATTATAACAGAGTAATTAATCATTACAAAACCCTTTTGCAAATGTGTTAGCACAGCTGAAAACTGTTGTTCTTATTTTAGAAGCAATAAAACTGGCTTTAGATTAGTTAAGTATCTGGAGCATCAGCAAATGTGGATTCAATACCAGACTGAACATTTCTTTCCTGAAACACGTCATTCTATTATTGTTCTGAGAAATGAAGACTATTCCATGCGAGAAATTGCCAAGAAACTGAAGATTTTGTGTACTATTCCCTTCACAAAACAGCACGAACTGTCTCTAACCAGAATAGAAAGAGGAGTGGGAGGCCCTGGTACACAACTGAGCAAGAAGAAAAAGACATTAGAGTGTCTAGTTTGAGAAACAGACGCCTCACAGGTCCTCAACTGGCAGCTTCAGTATATTGTACCCACAGAACACCAGTCTCAATGTTAACTGTGAAGAGGCGACTCCAGGATGCTGGCCTTCTAGGCAGAATTGGAAATAAAAAGCCATATCTCAGACTGGCCAGTAAAAAGAAAAGATTAAGATGAGCAAAAGAACAGACACTGGACAGAGGAAGATAGAAAAAAAGTGTTATGGAGAGACGAAAGTTTAAGGTATTCGGATCACAAAGAAGAACATTCGTGAGACGCAGAACAAATGAAAACATGTTGGACAAATGCTTGACGCCATGTGTCAAGCATGATGGAGGCAATGTGATGGTCTGGGGTTATTTTTGTGTTGGTGAAGTGGGAAATTCATATAGGGTAAAAGGGATCTTGAAGAAGGAAAGCTATCACTCCATTTTGGAACGCCATGCCATAACCTCTGGACGGTGTTTGATTGGAGCCAATTTCCTCCTACAACAGGACAATGACCCAAAGCACAGCTCCAAACTGTGCAATAACTATTTAGGGAAGAAGCAGTATTCTGTCTATAACGGAGTGGCCAGCACAGACACCAGATCTTAACCCCATTGAGCTGTTGTGGGAGCAGCTAGACTGTATGGTACGTAAGAAGTACCCATCAAGCCAATCCAACTTGTAGAAGGTGATTCAGGAAGTGTGGGATGAAATCTCTTCAGATTACATCTAGAATGCCATTGACAACTAGAATGCCAAAGTTCTGCAAGGCTGTTATTGCTGCAAATGGAGACTTTGATGAAAGCAAAGTTTGAAGGACACTATTATTTAAATTAAAAATAATTATTTCTAACCATGTCAATGACTATATTTCCTATTTCTTTTTGCTATTTTTCTTATTCAGGATTATTTCATGTATGTTTCCATGGAAGACAAGGACATTTCTAAGTGATGTGAAATTTTTGAACAGCAGTGTAGGTTTTTACTATTTCTGTATGTAGAATTACAAGTTGTGATGATTTAGTAAGTACGGAATTAATGTTGCTAAAATATTTTTGGAATAGAATCAAATAGTGCTTGAGCTGAAACCATGACTACCTTTTTAGCCATGATGATTGAAGGTCTTTCGATGGGTGTTCTTTTGGCCATCTCCAGCAGCAGCCTCTTCAACTTCCTGGGCATAGCCAACTTCTGATTGGCTGACAGGTTGAACTTAGCCGTGGCCCACAGGACAGCGGCTACCCCATAAACACAGGCCTGAACACAGACAGAATGATGCAAGAACAAGGAGACAGAAAGACAGAAACACAGACAGACAAAGACACAGTTATACCCAACTAATAAGTATACATAAGTATCTACTTAATGGAGAATTATTTACGTTCTTTTAAAAGACAACTGTCAGAAATTGAGGCACACCTTTTCAGTAACGATCCCATGCTCCTGAAATTCAGGCGCTAGATAAAATGCATCGCAGCATCCTACAAGGAAGAGTCACTTTGAATT
This sequence comes from Esox masquinongy, assembly GCA_016801175.1. Taxonomy (NCBI): domain Eukaryota; kingdom Metazoa; phylum Chordata; class Actinopteri; order Esociformes; family Esocidae; genus Esox; species Esox masquinongy. The sequence goes on from JACXGI010002650.1 coordinate 63,950, forward strand.
ATTGAGTGTGACATCATTTCAAAGCGCGTTCCCTCCAACACTTCAGTCAAGACACGTTGCTAAAGAAAACTTTTGAATATTTCAAGTCACAACAGTTTTAAATAAATAAACAGAGACAAATTATAAATGGAAAATGCTAAAATAACTACCATTCCAGATAGAAAAAGGCATTTCTGAATGCTATGAATCAGTAAAATGAGCCATACCTGTGTTTTTGGGATTCAAGAAGAGAACTTCTCCCTCACAACCCACATACATTGTGTCCAGGCATAAGTATGCTTTTAGGGAAAATATAAAGAAAAGAAACGAGGATGAAGAGAAGTCTTTAGAGGTAATAAACTACTTTTATAAAATGTATTAAACTAAAAAAAGCTTTTAAATTATTTATTGACTGCCTTCAGTGTCCTCAGAAATTTCCCTGGTAAACCGTCAGAAAGAAAAACGTAACTCTTGTTAAATCACAGCTGATATTTTAATAAGCGGACATTTCTGTCTATTGAAAGTAAAAATAAGGTATATCCCTACACTAAACTCACCTTCTGCAGACCTTATATTAACTGAATCGATCAATGACACATTTTAACCACCGCATTAACAACCATGACCAAGGAGAGAGTGTTGCATTAACAACCATGACAATGGAGAGTGTTGCATTAACAACCATGACCATGGAGAGAGTGTTGCATTAACAACCATGACCATGGAGAGAGTGTTGCATTAACAACCATGACCATGGAGAGAGTGTTGCATTAACAACCATGACCATGGAGAGAGTGTTGCATTAAAAAAATGACCATGGAGAGAGTGTTGCATTAACAACAATGACCATGGAGAGAGTGTTGCATTAACAACCATGACCATGGAGAGAGTGTTGCATTAACAACAATGACCATGGAGAGAGTGTTGCATTAACAACAATGACCATGGAGAGGGTGTTGCATTAACAACCATGACCATGGAGAGAGTGTTGCATTGCATAATGTTGATTTTTGACAAACAACATTGACTCTTAAACTGAATCGGAAATTGACAATCTTAGACCCCAGTTTTCACCTCAGAAATCTGGTCCCTTATCGGGGTTGTAAATAAGCAGCCTACAATTGCTCTTCGCAATGCAACACTAAAGAAAGTAACCAGAAATTTTGCAAGTTCCTAAAGTATAAAGTGGTTTGTTTACAAAGACCAGTGAATGTGAGGGATCGGATGCTTAACACATATCACCCAGTGCGATTGGTTTGCACAGGGCAGAGAATCAATGGCCGATTGACAAATGAGTGACTGAATTGTGACAGGTCACGTGACTAACCTGGGTAGTCAATGTAGGTCTGCAGCGTGGAGAGGCAGGTATGACACAGGGCCCACAGCTCATTCACACATAGTCTTCGCCCACTCCGTGTCAGTAGATCCCTCAGAGAGATCCACTAGGTCATAAGCAAATCACAACCACTATTAATATTACCCTTTCCTATGGGCCAATCCCCCAGGTGACTCCTGGTCCTGAACAAAGAAGCATGCTCAGTGAAAAGAATGGCCACTGAAAATGCTCAATATGAATCTGGAAAAGAAGCAAGAAAGGTTGCGAAGACACCAAGGCGTGTAAATCTGTGCACGTCCTGGACTTAATGGTTGATCTCACCTCATCCTGAGATTCTTCGTTGAGGCACAGCATGCTTTTAGTCATGTGATTATTGGGAGCGTAAAGGTTTGAGGTTGATGTCGGTATGCAAGTGCAATCGGCCAACATTTCCGAGGCCTGACCTATTTGGGACAGAGAGGGATCCTCGTGCGTCCTACGTGGATTGTCTGAATGTCGTCCTCCACCACTGTCTCCAACTTGGTCCCATTGCTCTGACCCTTCACCCTTGTACGGGCCTTTCACTCCACCCCCTCTCTTGCTCCAAACAGCACCGGGCTCCACGCCCTCGTCCGTTCCAATCGCTGTGAGGTCCGACACGTTCACACTGATGTCCCCGTGGGGCGGGGGCGGGAACGCAAGGGGGTTACTGGATTCTGGTACGGAGCAGGAACGGTTGAGAACACCCCTCGCCCTCTCCAGAGTCCTCCTGGATACAGGGGAACTGTTCTGAGACCTGCTGTCCAACAGAGAACCGAGCATATCCCGGTGTTTGACACGTCCATCCTCTTCTACATCCCCCATACCGTCAGCCAAGAGGGTGGAGTCCCAGGCCCCGCAAATGTGATGCCGGAGTGGGCCACTGGAGCTGTTTGGTTCTGGGATCCCAGCCATGGCATCTGAGACGATGCCCTGGTCTTTAGAACTGCTGTCCTCTGAGCTGATGCTCTTGTGGAGCTGCCAGTTGGGTTTGGACTTCTGCCAACGGGCCTCCCAAGAGCCTGTCCATCCATCTGTATTTGGATACACAGGTAGTGTGGTTATGGTTACGGTAGACAGAAAAAGACAGTTTGTACGTTCCTATACAGTAAATACACAGACACGTCAAGTCTAAAGGCAAACCTTGAAAGGTTGCAATGGACTCTACTGACAGGACTCTTCTTCCTATAGATGATAGTTTCCGGCACAAGGCTGTGGAAGAGACATGTACTAGCCGGTCTTCTGCAAGAGAGTGGATTTCCTGAGGGGAGATACATAATATCAACTAGCATAAACACACATTACATCCTCTATGAGGCAACATGTTTTTAATAAATGACTGCCATTTCATTGTCAATGTGTGGTGTTGTAACCGTTTTGCATTTTTCTCCCAAAGGAAAATACATCCTGTAATTGGTGTAAAGGTAATATTCAAATGTTGTCCCCTGGGAAGAATTCTGGTTCATGCATGACTGTGACATCCTCCATTATTAATAGTTTTTCCGTGGCTGTATTGTCATTGCTCCTCCACAAGGTGCTGCTCATGTTCAGAGTCTCACATCCGCTGGTACAACATCAACTTCTACTGCTGTTACTATTAATAGCGTTTTCATACTATACCTGAGTGCAAATCACATCTGATATTTTTTACTCTCTATGACCTTGAGTAAATGTAGGCTTGGAGGGTGTGGATGCAAATTTAACCGCCTCGCTCCGGGCCAGAACCACACCCGGAGATACTTCCCCCTAACCAACAATTAGTATCATGTTCAGCATGTTGAGAAAACTTGCATTATGAGTATCTGTGGTCATCCTCCCTTGTCACAATGTCAACCTTGAATGATGATAATTCTTCATGTTTTTTTCAGTGAAACTTCATTGTAGAATCGGCATGCCACCACTTTCCGTTTCAAGAGACAAGCACAGAGCTTTCTTGAGCTTTGTGCAGTGTTATTACAAAGTGTTTTTTATATGTACAGAGAGCGAATTTTAAAGCAGATTGTGTTAACAAATTGTAGAATAGGTTGTTTCTTTCAATAAAAGCACATATTTTGCCTAGAGGTCCAGTGTTAGTTTTGGGAGAGATACAGTAAATGTTACTATTCACAAAATTCTCCACAATCTCACTGGAAATTATTCTGTAATCTGTAATTATGTGAACAATGACAGTGACCTTACCTGGGGGAATGGCCTGTCTTCAGGATTCCCCTCCTGCATCTGCTCCAGCAGTCTCTGAATGTCCTCCCCCAGTTCTGCCTCCAGCTCTGGCTCAATGACAAAATCGAGGGCCGCAGAGAGGGTGGAGCCCAGAGAGAATATGTGACCCTGGAGAAGATGCCAAGCATCACTGACCTCCAACTGACCCATAACATCGGACACAATGCCGTGTTGAAACAAATCTTTCACATGTTGACACCACTTGGACACATTCCCTTTAAACCATACGGCATTTATAAAACCTGAAATATGTGACGTTTATATGAACTCATGTTAGCAGCACATGTACTACCCAAACAGCCATAAAGCACAACCGTATCCCTTGACAACCTCTGTTTATCATGCAACAAAAGAGATTAGGGCGACTCTGGGGGGTATTTCTGGAAACATGGCATTTGGTTGAGGAAGTCATTCATCAGGCCATTAAGAAGTCAATAAAAAGCTGCAGTGTACCCGGGGAAGGCCGGGGCCAGGGCAAAGTTCCAACCTCATATGAGCGACCTCAGATCTATTACATGCACATGCCTCGCAGGCAATGCATTCTGGGGCCTCATTCAACAAAGAAAATGATCGGCTGCAATACTGGGAGTTAGAGGAGACACTATAACAGAGAATGAATGAGATTTTCATGGGCCTCTTTGTAAGCCTTGAGAGACATGAAAGCTTAAAAAGTCAGACACTTTCACTCCAGCGAACTATCATCGTAACCTGCGCATATTTGACAGCCTTTTGTTGTGCTTTACTTGAGAAATGGAGCTCTGTTGCAATCACCGTTGACATGTTTACGTGTTCCAAGCAACATTCGTACGTGTTCCAAGCAATTAAAATGAATGTGGCGCGTACTTTTGTAGTAGATGTGGCACCAGCGGATGAATCAAATCTCAAAATGTGATACATACAAATGTTTATCTGAAGGCCCGCTTAATCAAAATGTCTGTCAAACATAAATTAGATTTAGAAAACTCTAAATCCAACAGCTGCTGTGAGGTCATCTTTTCACGGTCTCCCGTTGTGTTTGAAACAGATCCCAGCCATAGAAATAGGATTACTATAATTGATTACATTGTTGTGACTCCAGTCGCCACTTGTAGCGCATACAGTGCACTGGAAGACACTGGAAGAGAGGATAAATTAGAGAAATGCAGACTCATTTGGTACAATGACTTATTCAGTACCAAATGACATGCACATTAAACCTGCAATTGAGCACCTGATAAATGCAGTCAATCAATTCATCGGGCTACACATGGTTAAACAAGAGAAAGGGAAATACGAGAGATAATAATTTAACGAGAAAAGACTGACAAAGATGGAGACAGACAGAGGGAGAATGTGCGTTTAGGATTGAATGAGAGTCCATGTAAAATCCTATATGAGACATTTTGTTATCCTTCGTATCTACTGCTACAAAAAAAAGGATTTCGATTCAGTTGATATCCATCATGTTTATTTTGAAATGGCTGTTATGTAATATTCTAGTAAAGTGTTGTGGAAAAATAGAAGTGCAAGTCTTTTTCTGAATGCCAAATTCCACTTACTTGAAGTTGATCATTTTTAAGGTGCCTTTGAAATGTAAAAAATATGCCATTTAAAGAAAACACAAATCAATACCTTTATTTCAAAGACTTTTCAGAAGGCTTTTCTTACTTGTTCACAACACCTGGTGTCACAAAGGGATTTTAATATACGCTACAGGCAATACCGACCGTGAAGTCGCCATTAATGGTGAATAAATCCACTCACCTCAATGGTGCTACCAGTCTTGTCAAACTCTGGAGGAATAAAGGAGCCCTCAGGATCATCTGCAGGATAAGAATAATATTACATTATTTGACATGCCTAATAAATGTGTCATTGTGCTGTTGGTATTAGTCCACATTAAAATGATTCTGTTTAACCACTCTACAATTTGACAGCATGCCAATGCTAATTATACGACCAGATGCTGAGGCGAAGAAACCCCTAGTAACCGGTCATGTACATTTTTCCTGTCCAGCAGAATAAGCACACGCCAATAGAGCTTGTTAAAATGTACAATACATTTGTTATTACATGTGGTGTTGGCATGAAACCATGCGTTGAGCAAAGAAGAAAAACACTTGTGCCCACTCTTGAATTATTCATTAGCTCAGAGAGAAGCCCCAAGAAATGAGACAGCCGCTATCTCCCGATAAGTGCACTGGTGTCACGGTGCATCCTCAGTTTAAAGTAGGTCGCTGTATGTGCTGGGGTAGAGGCAGGGACAGCGCCGTCTGTCCTCAACCACCTCCACCCAGAGGAAGAGACCATTAAGTATGTCAAGTCTACATTTGGGTCTGTCTCTGACTACTGGAGTTATAAAGCGAGACTGACCCAGGTAGGTGCCAGGGCAGAAGCTCTCCACAGGGTCAGAACGCACAAGGACAATAAGCACAACCGTATACAGCAAATGAGGCTAAGACGTTTGCGCTGTTTTGATTGTCCAGCAGTGTACTGAAGAATGGTAATTGTGAATTTGTTAATTTACATTGAAAACGGCGGTTCCGGACGTTTCCAGAGGAAAATACTATGGCCAGATATTAGGTAAGATGGCTTAATGATGTGACAGGAGAGATAAACCCAAATGCTTAAGAGAACACAGTGAGTGAAGGAATGTGCTTTTTTCCACTATGACTGAGAATAAAACCCCTATATACAGTGGATATAAAAAGTCTACACACCCCTGTTAAAATGCCAGGTTCTTGTGATGTAAAAGAATGAGACAAAGATAAATCATGTCACAACTTTTTCCACCTTTAATGTGACCTATAACGTGAACAATTCAATTGGAAAACAAACTGAAATCTTTGAGGGGGAAAAATGAAAAATAAAACCCTTAAATAAATAAAAAATAAATAAAAAATAAAAAAACTCACAAAAATCTGGTTGCATAAGATGCACACCCTTAAACTAATAATTCGTTGAAGCACCTTTTGATTTTATTACAGAACTCAGTCTTTTTGGGTAGGAGTCTATTAGCATGGCACATCTTGACGTGGCAATATTTGCCCACTCTTCTTTGCAAAAGTGCTCCAAATCTGTCAGATTGCGAGGACATCTCCTGTGCACAGCCCTCTTCAGATCACCCCACAGATGTTCAATTGGATTCAGGCCTGGGCTCGGGCTGGGTCATTTCAAAACGTTAATCTTCTTCTGGTGAAGCCCTGCTTTTGTGGATTTGGATGTGTGCTTTGGGTCGTTGTCGTGCTGAAAGGTGAACTTCCTCTTCATCTTCAGCTTTCTAACGGACGCCTGAAGGTTTTGTGCCAAAATTGCCTGGTATTTGGAACTGTTCATAATTCCCTAAGGCCCCGGTTCCAGCTGACGAAAAACAGCCCCAAAGCATGATGTTGCCACCACCATGCTTCACTGTGGGTATGGTGTTCTTTGGGTGATGTGCAGTGTTGTTTTTGCGCCAAACATACATTTTGGAATTATGGCCAAAAAGTTCAACCTTGGTTTCATCAGACCATAACACATTTTCCCACGTGCTTTTGGGGGACTTGATGTTTGTTTTTGCAAACTTCAGCCGGGCTTGGATGTTTTTCTTTGTAAGAAAAGGCTTCCGTCTTGCCACCCTACCCCATAGCCCATTCATATGAAGAATA
>JACXGI010002651.1:8075-20333 GCA_016801175.1 Esox masquinongy
AGACACACTTGTCATTGTACTCCTCACCTGGTTGCCGCCACACACGCTTGACACCATCTGAACCAAATAAGTTTATCTTGGTCTCATCAGACCACAGGACATGGTTCCAGTAATCCATGTCCTTAGTCTGCTTGTCTTCAGCAAACTGTTTGCGGGCTTTCTTGTGCATCATCTTTAGAAGAGGCTTCCTTCTGGGACGGCAGCCATGCCGACCAATTTGATGCAGTGTGCGGCGTATGGTCTGAGCACTGACAGGCTGACCCCCCACCCCTTTAACCTCTGCAGCAATGCTGGCAGCACTCATACGTCTATTTCCCAAAGACAACCTCTGGATATGACGCTGAGCACGTGCACTCAACTTCTTTGCTCGACCATGGCGAGGCCTGTTCTGAGTGGAACCTGTCCTGTTAAACCGCTGTATGGTCTTGGCCACCGTGCTGCAGCTCAGTTTCAGGGTCTTGGCAATCTTCTCATAGCCTAGGCCATCTTTACGTAGAGCAACAATTCTTTTTTTCAGATCCTCAGAGAGTTCTTTGCCATGAGGTGCCATGTTGAACTTCCAGTGACCAGTATGAGGGAGTGTGAGAGCGATAACACCAAATTTAACACACCTGCTCCCCATTCACACCTGAGACCTTGTAACACTAACGAGTCACATGACACCGGGGAGGGAAAATGGCTTTTTGGGCCCAATTTGGACATTTTCACTTAGGGGTGTACTCACTTTTGTTTCCAGCGGTTTAGACATTAATGGCTGTGTGTTGAGTTATTTTGAGGGGACAGCAAATTTACACTGTTATACAAGCTGTACACACTACTTTACATCTTAGCAAAGTGTCATTTCTTCAGTGTTGTCACATGAAATGATATAATCAAATATTTGCAAAAATGTGAGGGGTGTACTCAGTGAGATACTACTTCTGTGAGATATTGTATATATAATTGAAGGACAGAAGTTTATCAATATTTGGAGGTAATAAATTACAATAGAGTAAGTGATCGGTTAGTAGAGTTTGTGTCTGAAGGTTAAGGTTAGTGATTGGTTGGTAGAGTTTGTGGCTGAAGGTTAAGGTTAGTGATTGGTTAGTAGAGTTTGTGTCTGAAGGTTAAGGTTAGTGATTGGTTAGTAGAGTTTGTGTCTGAAGGTTAAGGTTAGTGATTGGTTAGTAGAGTTTGTGTCTGAAAGTTAAGGTTAGTGATTGGTTAGTAGAGTTTGTGTCTGAAGGTTAAGGTTAGTGATTGGTTTGTAGTGTTTGTGTCTGAACGTTAAGGTTAGTGATTGGTTAGTAGAGTTTGTGTCTGAAGGTTAAGGTTAGTGATTGGTTAGTAGAGTTTGTGGCTGAAGGTTAAGGTTAGTGATTGGTTAGTAGAGTTTGTGGCTGAAGGTTAAGGTTAGTGATTTGGTTAGCCGAGTTGTGGCTGGATGTTAAAGTGTCTCTGCTTTATATTCATCATCGTCCCTGACTCTGCGTGGAACCAGAGGAGTGATGGGGAATGTTCCCACCCTCACAGCTCCCTCAGAAATAACAGTCCACAGCCACTCATGTTCAGTGAGGGAACTTGCCCTCAGGTCAACTGTAGGGAAGGGGGTGGGGGCAAGGGGGTAATGGTAGAGGTGGTGAAAGTAGCTGATGGCAGGGAGAAGAGTGAGGAGTTGGGTGTATATATATATTTGTGTGGGGGGTTCCAGATAATCACTTTCTGTCCATCCAGCTCCTCAGCCACTCCCTTTTCACTCCCCCACATCCCCACTTCACCCTGAAAGAGGGAATTCTGGGAGTGGACACTGATAAGACGGAAGACCTGGGAATTGTCCATCACAGAGAAAGAGAAGGAAACCAGCTGCACCCAGTGCTGCCAGTCCATCATAAACGAGAACACATTGAAACAAACAGTGACATGAACAGTGGATATGACCAGAGCATCGACAGCCTCTCCCTTACCTCCCTCCCTCCCTCCTCCTCTCTGTCATAACTCACGAGAATCATTACGACAGGTTGGGGTGAAGAGGGTAAGAGGTGAATGGGTGAGATTGGAGTGGGGGAGTATCGGGCGAGACCGGGATGATTAAGGGGTGTGCTGGATTGAGGGTGAGCGCTGATGTGAGCCGTGGCAGTCATGTTGTTTGGGGGAGTGGGGTATGTTGAGAAATGTTTTACATTCAGTGTCACTAAGTCAAGAAACTAAGTATTACTTTTAAACTTAACTAAATTTAAGTTCGCCCCTTCAGTTCTTAAACAACTGTCTGGTACAGGGATATAGTTTCAATGCCAACTCCAGGGCAAGTTCTCTGCATTTGAGGCTACTAAGCCCATAGAACTGGTCTGTGAGGTTCTTGATATGTTTATCGAGCAGAGACATTGTTTTCCTATTCTCTTAGTATTATTTCTCTCTTCTATTCTATCTAAGTCTTGTTTCCGAACAGACATGTTTTCCTTTTGGTCAATGTAGTTCTTCCATGTCATGCAGTCTATTTTTCACCCCTTCTGTTGCTTCAGGGAATGTCATCCTTTCCCTAAATATCTTGGCTGCTTTCTCAAGACCCTAAAGGGGAACCAGATCACTGCTTGTTTTATTTTTGTCTACGGGGCAAAAACAGTTTCAAGTGGAATAATAGAAATAGAAATAATATCTTAAGTTCATGTATAACACACTGCCAAAATGCTATTATGAATGAAACAGACAAAACGAAATAATAATTTGTATTAGGTATGGTCGAAAAACCTACCCGAAGGCAAACTATTTTACTTCAGGCTCCACAGCTTTGCAACCCCAAGTGATATATAAAACATGTTAAACTAACTGTACAAGGGTAAAGATCTTCTGTTACTGGTGAGGGCATTTTGAGTGCTTTTGTGGTGTTTGCCTACTAGTAGGCTTATAACGGAAGTCCAAGTCCCCTGTACTTTTTGGTATGGTTTAAGAACCGTTGGAAAAGTACATTTACAAGTACACTTTCGCGGGATTACAAGAAATAACAAAATGTCACTGTATAATAAAATAATTGCTGTCTGTATATGAAATCATTTAGGAGCCTACAGTATGATTTGTGTGGGGCGAGTCTTATTTGTTATAGAAAAAATGACTTCAGTCAGGAGCTCCTGTTGGCTACCAGGGTCATTTTTTTCCACTCTCAAAATAATTCTTGCAATCCTAACAGTGCAATGTTTACCCTTAATTTCCTGTCTGTTTAGATACACGTTAGGCCAACAAAAAGTCAAACCACTACGCCCGAGTTGACGTGTCTCAGTAATTATCTCCTGCTTTGACAACATTTGTGTTTGCGTTAAATCTATTTTCATTTTTTTTCAAGTCCTATCATTCAGTTTCATACAGCAAATCATCTTAAGTATGGAGTTTCCCAAAGTTTCCTCAGTATTCCTTAAAATTATTGTTTTTGTCTGACACTTTCATAGTACAGTTTAAACCCAGTCGTTATTTTGCTGAGGTCCTCAACCGGACCGTACCACTGCCAGTCATGGGTGTAAACTGTCATGTCACAGATGATGTCCCGGAAAATGCCTCCAGCTGGTAGCACTCACCTAATCAGGAGAGCTGAAGCTACTGTAATTGGAGAGAAGAACATGCGCGAACATCTCTAACATCTCTTGGGTCCTTTTTTTTCTATTTTCTCATTGCCTTCTCAAATCCCATTGGAGGAGAACATCAGAGGGGAGGGACGTCAAGCGATGGGTTATGGGATGGAGACAAGGAAAAAACATGCAAGGTGTACGTAAAACACTAGGGACCCGTGTCAGACCACCCCACCAAGACATCTCATTAGTTTCCGGTCACGGTGACTGCATTGCTGAATCAGCAGGCTCTCAACTTCTTGGAATTTCGGAGGGAGCCTTGCTGCAGCACTTGCTGAATGTGATCTTGTAGCTTGTGTGGCTTTTCACTAAGTGCTGTCATTCCCTAGAACCTCAACTCAGGGTGCTGTCGTTCCCTAGAACCTCAACTCAGGGTGCTGTCGTTCCCTAGAACCTCAACTCAGAATGCTGTCGTTCCCTAGAACCTAAACTGAGGGTTGACTCTTAACCTGTAATATGTGCTGTGACATTTAGTGACATTCGTTATTGCGGTTTGACCCTTGTAGTGGGCCAGAAGATACAAAAGCCTTCACCTTACACTTTTCTGAACTGAAGAAAAACATTGGAATAACAGGATGATAAACATCCTTTTTTCTATTAAAGTATTATCTGTTTCAATGGCCTTGTGCCCTGAGATAAATCTTCTACTTTTGACTAGCACAATGATCTGCTTTGATTTAGATACAAGCATCATGCTACCTCAAGTAGACTTGGAGAACATGCCTTTTTCTAACCTGGTTTCTCATGTGGTTCCTTCTTTCAAAGTCTCCATACGAGGGTGACGCATTCGTAGACATTCGGTCACTGTAAAGTGTGTCTTAGAAACAGCCACCCATTTGGGTGATCGTGGTCCACTCCTCCCCAGCGGGCTGGTGGCATCGCTACACTTAATCTGCCTCCGTAATGATACACTGAGCTATACAATGACAAGTCATTCACTGACGAGGGGACCAGGAAGGAGGGGGGACAGAATTTGAGAGTGGGGGGGTGGACGTATGGATAGACTTTCCCCCTGGCAGGTTCAACCCCCCTCGTGGAGTCTGAGAGGAGAAAACAGAGAGGGGACAGAGGAGAAGGAGCCAAGGGAGGGGTGAAGGTTACTGGGGTGAGGAGGGGGAGGGAGAGGTCATTAAAGAGCACTAATGACCTGTTGATTGACGAGGGGCCCAACTATGACCTCTAATTACAGAAGAGCCTGAGAACCAGTCGGTGGACTGTGTGTGTGTGTGTGTCTGTGTGTTTGTGTGTAAGCTGGGAAACAAGCATGTTACTAATTAAAACTAATTTCCTTGCCCTTCCATCCAACCACTATAAAATATGCAGTTATTACTTGCCTTAATCTTCCCCACACATTGAGTTAACTCCGCCACACACATACGTGCAGTATCTTCAAATTCAATAATATTTGTAATCTGGATAAAGTAATGTAAAAAATCTAATTTGAGAATGTGGAAATTGTCCTTATTTTAGTGTACAATATGAGAAGCATAATGAAACCCAGATGCCTGCATCAGGTCAGGTTCACAGCTGTGATCACTGCCTAAGATGCTTCTACAAAGTATAGAATGAAGGGTCTGAATAAACATTTAGAGTTCACTATTTTTTTTTCTTCAATAAATTAGTACAAATATCTAAAAACATGTTTGTTGTCATTATAGCGTAATGTGTAGTGAAGGGGTTCTGAATACTTTCCAAAGCCACTGTACATCTAGTGAGTGGAACACATAATTAGCTGTACTAGAACATGTGTGCGTGAGGGTGTGTGTGAAATTGATAGGAAAGTTTGGCCCAGGCAACAAAATATGACCTCATCGTTTGCTTTATTTCACCACATTCACTGTTTTACTCTAATGCTAGATCAGATTATCAGAGGGCCGGCAGGCACCCCCCAGCCACCCCCCCCCCACACACACACACACAGACACACAGACACACACACACACACACACACAGAGTTGAGGAGTGACAGATTACTAAAAAAATGCAATTGTAATGCGTTATGCATTACCAGCAAAAATGACTGTAATAAATAGTGTAATCAGATTACAGATTTTGAAAGAATTGGACAATTTTTTACTTTGTAGAAGCACCTTTGATAGTGATCACAGATTTGAGTCTTGGGTAGGCATTAACCAGCTTTGCAAACCTAAATTCGGTCAGTTTCCCCCAGTCTTCGTTGCAGATCGTCTCCAGCTTTAATACATTGGATGGCGAGCGTCGGTGAACTGCGATCTTCAGGTCTTCCCACCTCCCAGTGTAGTTCAACTCCGGGCTTTGACTGGGCCGCTCAAGAACATTCACAGCCGCAGTGGCTTTTCTGAAAGCCACTGCAGCGTTGTCTTGGCTGAGTGCTTCGGGTTGTTGTCGTGCTGAAAGATGAGTCCTCGCCCTGGTCTGAGGTCCTGTGTGACCGGATTGTGTTTTCTTCTTCAAGGACTCAGCTCAAGTTATAGAGAGTTTTCAGAGACAATCAAAGGACACTGGATGCATCTGAGCTCAATTGTTACACGAGCAATTTCAGTTTGTAATTTCTATATAAATTGGCAAACATTTCCTAAAAACTTGCTTTTGCTTTGTCATTATGGGATCCGGAAATAGGTGTTCAATTGTTTATATTCCTATTCAAATTCTAATGTTTCTTAACATGAAGGTAATTAGATAAAGTTACTGTGTTTGAGTAATCCAAAAGTTACATTATTGATTACAACTGTGGACAGCTAACTTGTAACTGTAACAGATCACATTTAAAAAGCAACCTACCCATCCCTTCCACCCATGCATTGTATTAAGGCCTGTTAAGCAAACAATATTCTCTCCTTCACAAGACTGATTTGTGAGCACAAAGCTGAATATGTTCACACACACACACACACACACACACACACACACACACACACACATACACACACACACACACACACACACAACACAGGCACATATACCGTAGATTGACATGAGTACTACTGCATTCAAATGGGCCAGGACAATGGATGGGCAGTTAAACAGATGACTTTGGCTCCCAAGGTTGTGAACTGGAATCCATGGAGATACATTTTTATTTGAATGTTTCATTTGCTGCAACGTTTTTTGTTTGTTTGTTTTAAGCCTTTCCTAAATCATAACCTTAACCTTTTAAAATGAATACCTAAACCCAACCATTCCTATCATAAGACTAAAGTTTGCCTTAACGTTTATACCTAACCCTTACCATAATACCCTTTAACCATCACCACTAACCATAAAACCGTTTACCTTAACCCTGAACTTAACCCTTTTCATCTTTTGCTGGGACCAGGTTAATCTTCTCATCTTTACTAGGTTTTTCATTTTGACTTCATCCATAGACTATTTAGCTCCCCTTAGGCAAACGTTGAGTACGAAACTGAGATTTGAGATCCAATTGCAAATCCGCCACAGGAACGACTCGCAGGCATCACCAACCTCAAATTCTTAAAACAACCAAATTACTGTTGGCATGCGGTATAGGTATGCAGAGAGGATGATGGGAGATGGCGGGGGAGTGGCTAAGACAACCACTATAGGAAAACATTGGTCAACTGCAAATTGGAGCTCGGGATGAGGAGTGGGAGAGAAAAAAGTGACAGCTATAACTAGAATGACAGAGGAACAGAGAGAGCCAAGAGGGAGAGGCAGTAGGTGATAGAGAGACAGGCAGAAGGACAGAAACAGGCGGTAGAAGAGAGGCAGCGGGACAGAGGGACAGGCGGTAGGAGAGAGAGGTGCTGCAGAAGGGGAGACAGGCATTAGGAGAGAGAAAGACAGAAATAGCGGCAGTGTGGGGGGAGTAAAGGTAAAGAAAAAGAGAGAGAAACGCTTGTAGCCAGAGGCCTGTAGGGTTAGTGAGGCCCTGAAACCTCCTTTTGGCTCAACTGGCGAGAACAAGAGACCTACATGGCAAGCCCAACCACTTACAGTGCACACTTTCTCTCTCTCTCTCTCTCACACACACACACACACACACACACACACTTAAATATACAGCCAGCCCGCCACCAGGACAGATTTTATATCCAACGATGCTTAAAAAAATGGTTATGGAGACAGCAAATCAAGTTACTGCCAGAACCGTTGTTTTCCCTCCAACCACAAGCTGCGTATGTGTGTGTGTGGGTGTGTGTCAGCATGTGTGCGCATGAACATTTTGGGCATGTATAGAGGCAAGACCAGTACATTTTTTTGCTTGTATTCATTGAAAAGGTGGACTGCGTGGCAAGATGGAGGAAAGCAGGTGAAGAGACCGGGCGAACAGACCAGACCCTAGATCACAATGACTTAAATGACCCAGATAAGGAAGAGACAGAGAGAGGGAAAATGAGAGGGTGAGAGAGAGAGATCGCCTGGGAAGATTTCCCAACAACTGAATTTATATCAGCAAGCTGAGGGGAGAGTATTTCAGGGCCGTTTGTAAAGGTGGAGCATTGCAGAATACGATGGGGAGATCAACAAAAGAGTTTCAATTTGATTTGATGATACAGAGCCCACACCCTGATGGTGTGAAAATGTGCTGAAAGGTGCAAAACCAACCTTTCATGACATCTGGCAGATCCAGGATATCATGTATGAATGTGGAGCTAATTATAAATGTATACAATTCAATCACATCTTGTCCCTCAAACCTCTTTAATATCCTGTGGTGACGTACTGGTCCATATGCAACTCCAACCTGGACCCCCCCCCCCCCCCACACACACACACACACATATGCACACACAAAAAGATCACACCAGATTCACTTTTATAGTGGATGTTTGTCCAGAATGGGAAAATATGTAGTAATGAAACCAGCCACTAGGGGCAGTGGTGAGAAATGTCAGTTAGAATGACTAGCATTATGCAAGGATTTTGCGGTTCAGGATGGTGGACAGGTTGAAGATTCTGACAATTCAGTGTTCCTCAGGATATCTGGCTTGGGTTATTACATTTCTTTATTTTTTGCCGGACTGCCGGCCAAAAAGAGCGAAGTTCTCTGACTGACTGACTGACTGCCCTTTGTTATATACCGTAGTGGTTAGAGAAGTGGCCCTCCAAACATTAGGACCTCATCCTAAGTGTTCGAATCTCATCATAGTCAAAACAAATTATGCATTAGGATTTGTTCTGGATAGACAAAAACTTTGCTGGCTACAATCTTCAGTAGCTATGTATTGGTAAGCCTTGAATAAAACTGTTTACGGTTATATCGCAACTACTTTTTGTGGATTTTCGAAAGTTCTTATCCGTGCGTGCTTTTTGGGGTAAATACAGGCTTTATCAAAACCCCTTGGGCAGTAAAAGCGTAGAGGCTTCCACAAATCTCTCATCTTTTCACTTGACGAAAAAGTTATCGCCACCTAAATTGATAGTTATTGTATCAATGTCATTCACAAATGAAAGAAAAACAAATATTTTTGTGCCATGACATGAAATAGCTTTGGCAGTGTAATCTTCAGTCTCGCTAGCAATTGCTCAATTCTTATGACTATTCCAAGTAGTAAATTAGTAGATACTAGTAAGCCTATTACTGGCTAATAAGATGTTAAAATGGCCAGTGGCAAAAGCCATACATTTCATAGATGCTATTTGTGGTGGAGGTAAACTTAGTAAGAAATGTTAGTCAATTTAACTGTATCAATATAATTCACGAATGGCCAATTAGCTGTTAAAACAACCAGTGGCAAAAGAGGATTTGTTCAGGACACAAGAGGCTATACTGACACCCCTCAAATGTAGAGCTCTGTGGTGTAGTGGTTAGTGACACAGCCTTTCATGTGGGTGACCTGGGTTTGAATCTTAAGAGGGCAATACTTTCTATTGCATCCAGCTGAACTAGGCTTGCCTGATTTCTTGTTTTAACATACTGAGGAAACAGCAAAGGAGTGTAAAGTTTTTGGGAACAAGCCAATAGTTGGTCCAGACATTTTTTTAACATTCTGAGGAAACAGCGATAGAGTGTAAAGTCTTTGGGGACAAGCCAATAGTTGGTCTATTGAGACGTTGAAAATAAATCTGTTGAGACTCCAGTCAACAACAGAACCCACAATGCATTGCTCTTTATAGAAAACATTTACCTCAGTTGTTATATACTGTAGCTACAAAATGTATCTTTACAATAATGCCAAAATCAATACCTGCACATGAAATAGTAACATAATTGTAAACTCCTAAACAAACTGCCCTGTCAATTTTGGAGCTTAGAGCTGCATCAATATTGGTTTTATGAGAAATATTAGCTATTGAAATGTAGTCCAGACATACCATAGTCTACGTGCATTTAACACACATCTTTGACCCTCATAATTACCCAACAACACAGCAACAAAGGGTCTATTCAATATCCAAGCTTAGAACAACCGGGGTCTTTATAGTCCCCATGTCTAGAAAAACAGGTGTCTTTATAGTCCCCAGGTCTAGAAAAACAGGGGTTTTTATAGTCCCCAAGTCTAGAAAAATAAGGGTCTTAATAGTCCACAGGTCTAGAAAAACCAGGGTTTTTACAGTCCCCAGGTCTAGAAAAACAGGGGTCTCTTCACAGTATAGAAAACTAGTACACGCACAAACTAACACACTCCATACATGCAGAAATAGATAGAAATGTGAAGACCTAGAAACACAAATAATTATTATTTAATTATGTTTTGATTGTTGTCTGAAATAGCTGTTATCAGTAACTCTGTTTATATTTTTATGTCTGTAAAGTGTCCATTCAAGTGTTTTCATTAAATCCACATACGTTCTATGTTCTCAGCTTACAGGGTTCCAAATAAAAAAAATCACCTCTAACTAAAAGGAAAAGTAATGAGTGGTTCATTTTTGTTAAAAGGTTAATGAGTGGTTCATTTTTGCTTAAAGTCTTTCCCAAACCTTAAAAGAGCAATTAGGGTTATCTGTCTTGCTGAGATGCCTTAACCCCTAAGCCACTTAGCCACCCTTAATGTATAAAGGGCCTTATTGTCAAGATCCTGATATATCACTTCAAACTAAAACCTAAACCAATCGGAATGAATACCTCAATCAACCATACCTTAACTCTAACTTTGAACTCTAACTTTCTACAGACAAGCCTCAATTTAAAACCTCGAAGTCTCAACTTAACCACAACACCAAGAGCCATCTGTCTTCTCTAAAATGTCTGACACAACTGAACTATGAGTGCTGATAATGAAGCGAATTGAAACGGCTGATATTGAAGTGAATTCATGATACCTTATTGAGCGCATACACAGCAACCAACTCAGAACAGTATGAGCCGTTTCTGAGTGTTTTACTGGAGCAACACTCTGCCAAGAATAATAGTCCAACTGTAGAGGGAATGACGGAATCCATCAGAAGGCAGTGTTTTGCCTGATAGCTCACACATAGGCGACGGCAACTAATCTCACCGCATTCCACCCTGAACCAAAACGCATTACTGGTGGCAAAGAAGGCAAGCTTCCCACCTACTGTGTAAATCACTTTAAGTGCCTCATTTTGTTAAAGGTATATTTGACATTTTAGTCATTTAGCAGACTCTCCCATCCAGAGTGACTGGCAGAAGTGAGTGCACGCATACATTTTCACACTGGCCCCCCTTTGGGAGACAAACCCACAATCCTGGCACCGCAATCGCAATGCTCTAGAAAGTGAGCTGCACAGGGTAACCGGTTAAAATATTTGCATTATTATATGTGTCGCAAATTCTGCCTCAGAAGTAGCTCTGTGTCACTCCAATCAGAGTTGTATTGAACATTACAGCAGATGTGGTCACGGCTGTGGCAGAAATGTGCCTTGGCTCCTAAACAATGCCATCAGATGAAGTAACTTCGAGGTAAAACAAGAACGTCCACATGATAGTGATTACCAATTTGGACATTACATCAAAACCTTCATTACATCAAAACCTTCATTACATCAAAAATACCTAATCAAGTAAACATTATAAAAATAAAATAGTGTACATGTGTGTGTGTGTGTGTGTGTGTGCGTGCATGTGTGTGTGTGTGTGTGTGTATGTGTGATTGTCTGTGACCATGGTGAGTCTGTGTAAATTAGCCAGAGTTTGAATGTCTAAAAGTGCAACAATAGGCCTCAATGGTGCTGATCAGAAGGCAGGGCAGATAAGCCTGTGGGTAGAAGCTTTTTCTTAGTCTTTCTGTCCTGGTCATGATGTTCCTCAACCGTCTCTGTCCACTACATGGTAGCAGCACTAACAGCCCATGGCTCAGATGGCTGAGGTCCAAGACGATCTACGTCACCTTGCTGCTGCCCCGTCTGGGGTAAACTTCCTTTAAGAAAACATATTTTTAGTAAAAAGATGTGGATTAGGACCCAGCCGACATCTCTGTTTGTGGTAAGCGGGGAGTGCATGAGGACATTTCTCTCTCTCTTTCTCTTTCACACACACTCCCTCACTCACTCACTCTGAAGTAGTTCAGAGGCCTCTTTCCCTCCCTAATAATCACACTTAATGATTCAAATGGGTCTCAGACATGCCTTTGAAATAAAATCTAGTTACAGCATACACACACACACACACACACACTTGCAAGGGAGCACAGCAAGCAACTGTTAGAAGGCAGACGGTGTAGAGGAAAGGAGACGGACAAGGGAAGTCGAGAGAAAAGATGAGGAGATGTATCTGTAGAACTGCGATTCCCCTCCGTCAGCAGGCCCCTAACAACCACTCCTG
>JACXGI010002651.1:20433-52474 GCA_016801175.1 Esox masquinongy
TGTGTGTGTGTGTGTGTGTGTGTGTGTGTGTGTGTGTGTGCATATCTGTGTGTGTGTGTGTGTGTTTCTGTGTGTTCCTGTCTGTTTGAATGGACGAGGACTGTGGATGAGGGAAATGTGGGCAAACTCTGACACAAACCACTGACTCCCTGTGGCAGTTCCTGGATCCTGTGAAGTCCATCTGGGCACCGAATATCCTTACATATACACACACACACACACACACACACACACACACACGTGTCTCTGGAAATCTACTGAAGGGATGGAACACCAATCTTCCCAAAGATATCCCCCATTTGGTGTTTTCAGGACAGTGGTGGAAACCATTGTCTAAAACTTAGATCCTTTCCTCTTGCCATCTTGATCCAAAATTGTGGTCAACGTGGCCTGTTTAGCATTTTTATACACGCCTCAGAGCATGACAGAATGCAAAATGCTTAATTGTATGTGGCAGTTGTATGTGGCAGTTCCTGTATCAAACTTAAAAGTTTGATTTTGATCTGATAAGAGAATCTTTTTCCTCTCAGAGTCCTTCATGGGGCATGTCATGTGTCTTTTTCTCAGGAGTGGCTTCCATCTAGCCGCTCTACAATGAAGGCCTGATTGATGGAGTGCTGCAGAGATTGTTGTTCTTCTAGCAGGTTCTCCCATCTCTGCAAAGAAATTCTGAAGCTCAGTTAGTGGCCATTGCCCTTCTTGTCCAGTCACTTAGTTTGGCCAGACGACCAGATCTAGTAAGATTTTTTGTTAGTTTCAAACTTCTTCCATTTCACATATTTGTTTTTATTTTACCTTTATATAACCAAGAAAAAAGACTCACTGAGATAAAAAATCTCTTTTACATGAGTGTCCTAACCAAGACGAGCTATCAACAAAAAAAATAATTTAAAACACACAACACAACACAAGGAAATCAACATACAGCAACAATACCATCCAGCGCAAATAAATAACCAAATAAATACAGCTACAAATAAGAAAAGCTGCAAAATGTCAAAAGCACTGACAACTAGATAGGCCCTCCTCCAATATTTACAAGGTCCTGTATGTTCAGATTGAAGACCATTCCATGCTGTAGGAGCAGCAACCCTGAAAGCTTTTCTGCCCATCTCTGTGTGGACAGTGGGAACTGACAGTAGAGACAGACCCTGTGATCGTAAGCAATAGCTTTTAAAACTTGTTTTGCAGATAAGTTCACAAGCATAGGATGGTTTCAAACCAAGAACAGTTTTGTAAATTAACAAGTGCCAATGAGAGAGTCAACATGTTGATAATGAGTGCCAGCCTAAACTATTGTATAGAACACAGTGATGAGTGTGCTCTAAGGTAATGAACCTTAATGTTAATCAGTGTCCAGAGCATGTAAAGACTGACAATAAGCATGCATGTAGATGACATCCCCGTAATCTAAGACAGGCTAGAAAGTAACAAGTACAAGTTTCTTTCTAGCTTCAAAAGAAAAACAAGACTTATTTTGAAAATAACAACCCAACTGTAACCTCAGCTTTTTTACCAAGTCTAGCATATGTGTTTTAAAGGAGAGAGTGTCATCAATTAAAATCCCAAGATATTTGTATACAGATGCAGGCTCAATTATACTCCCGTGCAGTGTAGTAAGTAATGGAAGATCTATTGATTTTTTCTTTGAAAACAACATGTATTTTGTTTTGTCAGCATTTAGGACAAGTTTCAACTCATGAAATCTTTGTTGAAATGTATTGAAAGCAACCTGTAACTGATAAAGGGCCTGAATTTAAGAGGGTGCCGAACAATAAATCACAGTATCTTCTAAATAGAAATGAAAGTTAGCTTGGGGTACATCTGTGCCGATGTACTTTATGTAAATTGTAAATTGTAAAGAGGAGTGGTCCCAGAAACGATCCATGAGTCACACTCTTTAACACATTCACAGGCTTAGAAGCGAGACCTTATACCTGCACACAATGTGATGTATTTGATAAATAGTATTTAAACCACAAGACAGTTTCTACTGATAAGCTTATATCCAAGAGTCTTTGCTTCATCATTTAAAGATCCACCGTATCAAAAGCCTTTGATAGGTCAATGAAGAGGGCTGCACAGTGGTGCCCCTTGTCTAGAGAGACAATAAAATCATTTATTAAATTAAGACCTGCTGTAATTGTGCTGTGTTTTTTTCTAAAACCAGATGGATGAACAGATAAGATCTCATTTGCAAGTAAAAAATCTTTCAGTTGCTTTCTCACAAGTGATTCTAAGATTTTCTCTAAAACACGAGCGTCTGGAAATAGGTCTATAATTATTTAACAATCTCATCCTTTCAACAGGGGAAACACAAAGGTTGATTTACAAATTAATGTAATTTCGTTTGATCTTAACAAAAGATTAAAAAGATAAGATAAAGGTGGTGCAGTAAAATCAGCAGATAGCTTTAAAAAGAATGGATCTAAATGATCAGGACCAGCTGATTTATTTGTATTGAAACATTTGAGGGCTTTATAGACCTCCGAGTTAGTAATCTGTTTAATACCAAACAATTGATTGCTGATTTGACGACCATCAGTAAAACAGCATTTCCAAGTATTGGGCAGGTATGGTTTAGAGATTGAAATAAAAATCCAGAACTAACAAAATGCTCATTAAAGCAATCAAGCATATGAACTTTGTCATAGATCTTCATTGAGTCTTTGTCAATGCATGGAGATTGAACTGTTTTCCAAAACATCCTTTAGATTGTTTGTAGTTTCATTTAAAAAGTGCAACACTTTTTTAATAGAAACAGTGCCTTTTATTCCTAAATTGCCTAAAAGACAGCCAGTCTGACTCAAGATTAGAGTGCTTGACCTTGGCCCACGCTATATCACGTTGGTGAAGAAGACATGACACCTCAGTCAAAAACCATGCATTGTCACAACGTTTAACCCTGTATTTTCTAAGGGAGGTGTGTCTATTAATAATTCCCATAAAACCATCATAGAAAATAATAAGGTAAATCTTCTCCCTATGAAACTGAGATAAATCATGCACAAAACCACGTTCCACAAGTTGCTTCATATTTCGCTTTATTATCAAACAAGGCTTTGATTTCTCTAACTTAGCCTGTCTAACAGTTGCAACTACAGAGTGGTCACTGATGTCATTTTCAGAGACAGAAGCTGAGGAGTATTTATTTGGGGCAGTTTTGAGAATTACATTTATTAATGAAGATTTTTGAGGATATTTTAGATTAGGTCTAGTAGGATTAGTACATTTGGATTAGCAAACACAAGTGTAATTTAGACTTAACAGCAATTAACCCTTTTAAAGTCATTAGCCCGGTACATGCAACCAAGTTACAGAGTTGCAGTCCATGAATTACAAGACAAGCTTTGTCTAACAAAATTGCTGTGAATGCTTAATTGCTGACATCGTGTGCACAATTTTTTTTTTTAGTTTGCACAAATTTTCTGAAACGTCTATGTTTTTTAAAAGTAAATCCAACTGCAGTTCAGTTAAGTTAAAGTTTATAGATTTATATAGCAAATTTCCTACAAAATGTATTTCAAGGTTCTTGATCAGGTAAAAGTCAAAAGAAAAACAGTTAATAAATAATGCTTTGATAAAATGTATGAACTTCAGTAAAGATATAAATTATATAAAATGAAAAGAAAAAGAAAACATCTGTAGCTGAAATGAACGTAAACGCCTATAGCTGAAGTTAATGTAAACGTCTATAGCTGAAGTTAATGTAAACATCTATAGACAAAGTGAAAGTAAACATCTATAGGTGAAACATCATATAGTTAAGGGGAGAACTTAACCTGATCCTGCAAGCTGATGGTAGATTCCCGACATAGATTAAGCCATGTTAGCACTAAAAACATCAAGCTCCATGGAGATTGTTTTGCACCAAAAAACTAACAAGAATGACTAATCATATGATGTCTCCCTATTGTCATGACAAGTGATTATGATCCCAACTGGTCTAGATTATCTACTTGCTACTCCAATTAAATATCAGTCCATCAGAAACAATGGAAACTGTCTGCAAGCATGTAACAATGCATATTAAAGTACAAGAATAAAGAAGTAGGCTTATCATTCATTTAAATGTTTCACAGGGAATGGCAAAACAAAATAGGCTAATATTCAGTATTGCGTATGAATATTTTGGACATTATATAGTTTCACATTTCAAATATGGACTGTCCAGGGATATTTTAGGCCAAATTGTTATTAAAAATGATCATATATAACAAAAGCCTTTTAAAATAATTTGGGTTTAATTGATTGCATACATTAAAAACAAATTAAATGACATCAGTAGTATTTTTCCTCAGACAAAGTTTTGGGTAAATTGCTGCAGCACATTTGTATGGTAAACAAGGAAATATATTACTCTGGAATGACTTTCAAATAGATAAATCACCATTAGTGTGCTCATAAAGCAAGTTGTTCCAATGATAATACCAATCAGAAAACAAAAAAGGTTGGTGAAAAAACGTTGGATATAATCAAGACTAAAAAAACCCATATCTGTTTTCTGGACCGGTATTGTAGTTCACTGGCCAGCTTTGTTTGCAGTTTAGATCACCCATTCAGGTGGTTTAGCTCATATTGATGGTTTAACAAGAGATCAGTTGATGTTAATCAAATTACCATTTGTGGTTGCAATAGGCAATAGGTGGGCAATCCTGATCCTGGAGTGACGCATGCACTGAATGTTTTGTTTTAACTGAACTGGAAGACCAGATGTATTGAATTTAGGCATTCACTGGACAAACCAATTATTCTAACTAGGAAGCTCAGCAGGGTGCCTACATTGGAGAAAATCAGTTTCAGCAGCAGTCCAGGAACATGTCCACGTACCCCTACAATAACTTCACATTTCTACACAAAACCTAGACTTTGGTGTACATTTACGTCAAAGATCACAACTGTCCTTTCTCATTTTTAAAGTCAGCTAGTTACAGTCAGTGGGAGTCCAATGGTGATATCGGAAAAAATAACACAGGTCTCGTTTTAATCCAACATAGAATACAGCTAGGTTGGGACAAAAATAATATCTAACAAACCAATGCTAATCTCTCGGTCAAAACTCTATAACGGTTGTTGTAAAGCGTTAGGGCTGCTTGTAAAAGATTTCAGAACAGATGAAATAGTGAGAGTGCTTGACCCAAATGTATCACAAAATGTTAATTCATTTCTTATAGTGGACTATTCTGAATATAACATGTCCACTGTGACATTATTTATTTGAGTATATTTGCAGTAATCAATAAATGCGTGTATAGCTCTGCAATGAGGGGGGCCTATAACCTTGTGATGTAGCACACACTGTTGCTCTACCGCACTCTATGAGAGTGAGAGAAGTGCACACACAGACAGGCAGTCAACGTCAGGTAGGTTTAGGCACAGAGATACAATGATGTTGTTTCCAGTTAACCCTTGATGATCTTGATGAAGATGATTCTGATTTTTCTTTCTGTGTCGTGCACTTGTTAGAGCCCAGCCTGTCTGAGCTGTAAGACGGAGCATAATATCCAGAAAACACTAAACCTACATTTTACAATATACAAATGAAATGCATGTGAAAAATAAATGCATAATTAGCAGACATTAAACTTCTCAGCTTTGAAATAAAATGTGTTTATTGTAAAAAATTGTAAAAGTCTGAAATCACAGACAAAGCTCATCGGTACGTGAGCACTATTCCCATAAACTAGCCTCGCGGCCTAGTGCTAAGCACCATTCAAAATATATATCTTCTTTGTTTTTCAAGTATTTTCTTTTATTCTATTATTGAAATTGTTATTTCACTGTGAAAAAAGTAATTGTCTCCAAATTGTGTTTGAAAGGATTTTTCTAATAATTTTCTGGAATTCCACTCTCAACCTTGCAATAGCTGCGAATGCAAGGATCTTGCCAAAAACGTCACCAGATCAGCACACAGCCCCACATGTAAGCCATCACCAATGCTAGCGAAAAGAAAGCAATTGGACGCAGTGGTTTAGTGAAACAACTGAGTATGTCTGCATGTACCAACAAAGAAATGGACGATGATCTCATCACCCCATATCAACTACCAACCCCCTGAAATTCTAGACGCTACGTACAGTACATGTCCCAGAGTCCCCCACAGCTGTGGAGCATATCAGTGGTTTTTCGGACCAGATTGCTGCTCAAAGTCCAACAAGTTTTTTCAAACACTTTTTTTTAAAAATCTAACATGGCTTCATGTACTTGTTCTTGAGACACCAAAATGTGAGCTGCATATTGTGATTATATATATATATATATATATATATATATATATATATATATGCTAATACATAATTGGTTTGTACTTTCAATAAAAAAAGGTCAATTTGCAGCCATTTTAATAACTAAATCATTTTCTTATTGATTTTAATGTACTGTTTACAGACAAATATAAAATTGGGTACTGTAGAATTGGGACTTTTAGGTATTACTACTGTAGTTAGGTTTAATGTTTTGGTTGAGCCGTTAGGGTTAGGTTAAGTTTAGGGATACAAAGTTATTGAGGTTATGGATAGGTTAAGGGTTAGGTTTAGGACTACATAATGTGGAACATGGATTTATCAGCCTAGGATAGGTCCCCACAAGGATAGAAAGATAAACACACCAATCAGCAGTAGAGCACTCCTCAGTTGCCAGAATGGAAAGAAGAAGAAAAGTGAGGGAAAATAATAGCTTGTGCAAAGTTTACAAAACCAAACTATTCCAATAAATTTGCCCAAATCTTTTTCCCTCCTAGTTTCCTTGTTCTAAACTACTTTTATGAGTGAAATTAGTCCTTTCCAACCCCCTGACAGCACAATAAAATGCTATGCCAGGTATAGCTATACAGGGGGAGAGAGGGGGAGAGAAGGGGAGGGAGAGGCAGTGGAACCGATGAAAGAAAAAGAAAGAGAGAAGGGGAGGGAGAGAGGAAAGGGGGGGAGAATCTGGGAGAGAAAGGGAGGGAAAGGGGGAGACAGTGTGGAGAGAAGGGCGCCTGGCAACATAGGAATGACTTTTACATCTGCAGCCAAAATACCCTCTGGACCCTTCTACACACACACACAACACACACATACAACACACACACACACACAACACACACATGCACACAACACACATCTCCCTTCCTCTCTCTCACCAGCTACCAGAGGCTTTTTAACTCACACCGCTATGTCCTGCAACACATACAGAACCAATGTGTTTTCTTCCTGATAAGGAAACAGAGAAGAAATGGAAAGCGATAAATCCAAATGGCGTCCTCTGAGCTGTCCATGACCTCACAGGGGTCAGAGTTCACAGATGCAGAAAAACAACAGCCTGGGCTCCACAGCAGAGACAAAAAAGAAGCAGGTAAAAGTCTCTCCTGGGATATGAGCTGAGAGAAGGAGAGGGGGAGCAGTGGGCTTGTATAATGAGCAGGAGTGAAGGGGAAGAGGAACACTGTTTCACGGTTCCCAGCTGCAGAGCAAATCTATCCCCTCAACCTCCCTACAGCGTCAACCAAAAGAAAGTTCATGCAAAAGGCAGTGTGTGTATTTGTGTGTGTGTGTGTGTGTGTGTGTGTGTGTGTGTGTGTGAGCATAAGTGACATCCAAGAAAGACAGTCCTACAGAGAGATGGAGAGTAAACAGCAAATCTCTATGCAAAACACACACACATATTCACACACAAGTAAAGACAGAGGAACATGTAGTTGTAATGCGTGGTCTGACTTAGCTCTTTACTTTAAAAGTGTTGTGTCTTTGTGTAAGTCTGTCAGCACCGGACGTTTATTTTGTTGTCTTGTGAGTGTGCGTGTGTGTGTGTGTGTGTATGTGTGTGTGTGTTTGTTTGTTGCAGGGTCATATTAAGAAATCACAGGCCTAGGGCTTTTTTATGCAGTTCTGTCATATGCATTACAGAAGACATCAGCAGCAGAGTTTTCTTCAGGCATACAGTGACATGTTCAGGTGCTTAGGGCCCCCGGGCCTCTAGGGGCCACAACACGCCAAAATAAATACAAATTAATAACCTAGTCATGGTTTTTAATGGGCCCCAGTGGGCCCCATTGATTTTTGATTCTCCCACAAATATCATATTTGAAATGCATACATCATTGCCAAAAAACCGGCAGCATTTTCTCTCCACCCCTTGGCAAAGGAGAAACATTTTCTCTGCAGTCAAGAGGGCTGACATCAAACCTCACTTAAATCCCCCAGCAGTCTAGTCGGCCGTTATTAGTAAAATCATTTGAAAACCACATGATGACTGACAATAACAAATAGATATCAAACAAAACCACCTGGTCTTGAATGAAAAATCAATAGCCCAGGCAAATGGAAATACAATATTAGGAGTGTACTGTAGGCTACCATTAGGAGACCACCAGGCAAAAAACTTTCCTGTGACCCTGCTGGGATGTTTACTGATAAATCCACTTGCAGACTGATAAAAGGTTCACACAAAGGCAGGAAACATACATCCTGTGTAGCTCAGTTAGAACATGGCACTGTTCAAGCCAGAGTTGTGGATTGGCTCTACATATGTAAAGTGTAGTCTCGCTTGACTGTCGCCATGGACAAAAGGGTTCGCAGAATGACATATATAATACCATACAAACATAAACCTTCTGACAGACGGACACACATATGAAACACAAAGTGGTATGGAGAGAATGTAGGGAGGACACCCACTGCTGCAACGACATGAATCACCTATTTGTATCAGCAGGCATTCACACACACACACACACACAGACATACAGACAGACACACACACACAGACACACACACACACACACACACACACACACACACACACACACACACACACACACACACACACACACACACACACACACACACACACATACAGACACACACACAGACACACACACACAAACACACAGAGATAAAGACACACACAGAGACAGACACACAGACACACACACACACACACACAGGCACACAGACACACCCACAGACAGACACACACACATACACACACATAGACACACACACACAGACACACAGACACGCACACACACACATAAAGACAGACACACAGACACACACACAGACACACATGCGCCACATGATAGACATACTGTAAACCACCAAATCTGGCAAGTAAAAAAATAAACACCCCTACACTCGTCTACTGGACATGCTAGCATTACAGTAAGCATGCAGAGACATGAATGAAGAAATCAACATGCGCACAGATGATGGAAACACGGAAGTATGCATGAACAGACTTAATGTTCTAAGACAAGCAACTCACTGTCAAACACCCACACACATTTTATGTTTTATAATCCTTGCGGGGACACGAAACATTGAAAATCTTATTTTCTTTAACCCCTAACCCTTAACCTATCCCTTACCTGAACCCTAACATTCAGAATATATTAAAAATGAATGGAGGATAAAGGTGAGGGTATTTGGCCTGTGTAATCTAAGGTTTTAAACCTGGATCAAAAATTAAAGCATTTTAACCTTACTTTCAACACTAACCCGATACCTAACCTTGGCCCTGAACCTTACCCTTAACCCCTAAACCTTATTCTAACCCTATACCCAAATGTGTCTTTTTCCCTAAACGTAACCATGTAGGCTATAATAGCCTTTTTTTGTTGTGGCGAGATGTCTTTTTTTTAATTACTCTGTTCTGAGTTTTTGGTCCCCACCAGGATAGAAAACCCTGCACACACACACACACACACACACACACACACACACACACACACACACACAGTGTAGATTCATAGGTCTCTGACATCCTGCCAGAGAAATGAATTCCATTTGACCCTGCCTCTCGTACCCCCCTCCACCCCCCACACCACAGTAAAAATGATGTTTGGCCAAGTATCCTAGCCTAGTTCTGTTCCCAAATAGATGCTGCACAATGCCAACACTGTGTGTGTGTGTGTGTGTTCAGGACCCAAAGTCCTCACTAGCATAGTAAACCATGGGAAATTTGGCAAAGTGAAGATGTCTTTCCACACAGAAAGAGGCTATTTTAGGCTTAGAGGTTAAGGTTAGGTTTAGGGTCACAGTTAGGGTAATCTCTCGTGGATAGACAACACAAATGATACCATAGATAGGTCATGAAATGATGGTATTCCTGAGATAACAAGAAGCTTTAGTTCCGGTGCCTTAGACAAATCCCGAATACGCAAGTGTTTGCATTTTTCAAATTTCTGAAGGGGTAAGAAGATTTTGCCCTTAGACTTGCTGGTGATTTTGAAAGAGAGAGGGTGGAACTCTTTGTTCCATTTCTGATCTCATCTCTTAACACATATGGACGTTACAGTTTTTCAGGATTGCTAACAATCATCGGTCAATACTGAAACCACAATAACAAATCTCTTCACACAGTCTGCATTTCTAACATGCATATATGCCAAATAGTTAATCTCACCTGCAAACTCACTAAAACCACCAAAACACTTCATACATGTCTCAAAACAAGTTTGTTCAACCAAAACACTGACAACAATTCTCACTCAGAAACACACATTGTCACTCATAACACACTGATCTAAAAAAGACTAACAACAGGGAGCATTACATAAATGACAAACTTTTATCTTGTAAGTTTTTCCAAATGATTTTTCACATAAATCAGTATTTGATTATAGAATAAGAAAAACATATCACTTTATTGACTGTACTAATCTATACGGGACAAGAATGAATCAGAAATGCAGCAATTTGAAGGAAAATCCTTTATTTTTTCTATATCTTTGCATATAGTAAATTATACTTTTGAAAAATAAAAAGTTGAAACAAAAAACAAATTTCCCAAAATTCCAGGACTGCAATAATAAAAAACAAACATCAACAAGTATAGTATAATCACTAGCCTCTCTGTATTGTAGGGGCCAATGAGTGGTGTGTGTAACACCAAACCATCATTGGACAGTGCTGCACACATTGTGATGTTAGCTCCTCTCTAGCCTGGGACATCCACAGTGGCACTCTGACCAATCACATTTCTTCCTCTGCGGCGTGTTTCTGCCAAGTTGAATCCAGCTTCATCCACAAAAATGAATTTAGGTGCAGTTTGGCTGGCTTCCATTTCCATTACTCTCTAAAAATCCAGTAAATCCACAGTTTTACAGTACTTTACATTATGCGTAGATGTGTATATACCCTGTTCGGTTATTGAACAGACATCTTACCTGGATATATTGATACAGTTCTTTCACACATTCATCGTTTCTCTCAAAGGGTACAGTGTACAACACTTGGGTCAGTTTTCAGTTGAAACTGCAATCAACTGTGTTTGGACTAACTAAATATTCTGACATTATTAACATTATCTAACAAATATTAAACATTTTCTTCATTTTTCAATCTGGTTACGGCAGAAATGCACAACAGTTGCCATCATTCTGTTTTGAATATGTTTTTAACAGTTTTGAGAACAGTGTGTAAGCATTTGAGAAAGCATGTGCTGTGAATATATTGTTTTGTAGATGGTGGAGTATGAATGAGAAAAGAGTTCATGGATTTGGGAGAATGTGTTCATTGAATGCATTTTGTGTGAAGGCAATGAAAAATTATTCACAGTTTGATCCACATACACTTGCGTTTTGCTGACCGTGTGAAGAGTTTTGTTAATGTGACTTCTGTATTGTTCGATGCTTGTTAGCAATCGGGAAAAACTGTAACATTTTCTAACAAATATATTTTTTTAAATTATATTTCAATCTGGTTACTGCAGAAAAGCACAACAGTTGCAATCATTATGTTTTGAATGTGTTTTTAACAGTTGTGAACAGTGTAAGCATTTGAGAAAATGTGCTGCGAATATATTGTTTTGTAGGTAGTGGTGTATGAATGAAAAAAGAGTTGGATTTTGCAAGCAACTGACCAATTATGCAAGACTTTAGTTCTGATTTAACCATGATTGGAGTCCTGCAGAGATTGGGGTCCAGTAGAGGGAGGAGTAGAACTGTCCAGGATGGCTGGGTATGACGTGGGACAGGGATGGCTTATCTTGTGGTGCTGTTGCGACTTTGTGGTGGGTATGGTGACTGCAAGATGAACTGTTGGTGTTGGCCGGTGAATGCATTCTCCTCTAGCACGTAGGTGCTGCCAAATACATTGTGGTTGAGGGAGTGTTGAGAAGCAGAACATTTACTTCTTCTTCCACTCTCCCAAACCAACAGGAGTTGTTGTTTATTTAACTGTCTAATTTACATCATAACATAAGGGAGGGACGAAAAATTTGGCAAAAAGCAGGGATATTATCTTTTTGGTAATAAATGTTACCATAATGGTTGTAAGAAGTATAATAATACCCCTTATGAGTGTTTGTGTCCATGCCTGTTTTGTGTGTGAGTAGGAATAGTTATTCCTGGGATCTCGGCAGTGGGACCGGTGAATAGAGGAAAGGAAAACAGGAATTAAACTGTAGAATTCCCAGCTCAGGGAATGACAAAACACAGGAAGGTTAGTAGGTACAGCTCTACTTCTCTCTCTCTCTCTCTCTCTCTCTGCTACACAAACATACATACACATCTTTGTCTTTTGTGTGTGTGTGTGTGTGTGAAGGGGAGATTTTAGTAAAGTATATCTCCCTTCTGTAACTTTCCCAGAATTCTTCCAGTCTCCAGTGTACCATCATGCTTCAGCTAAACATACTCTCTCCCCCCCCCCCTCTGTTGTTTCCAAATTCTATTCTTTTAGAATTTATGGGGAAAATCACAGTTCAGTAATTGTACCATTATTAGCAAAATACAAGGATTAACTTCAAATAATCTTTTAGTGACTTTATTGAGCTTGAAAAATATATTTATTTTTGAGATACAGTATGTTTGTTTGATTTTGACATGATGTGTACAAAATGCAAGTATTGGTACCATGACTGTAATTGGATTTGTGACAGAAAAACAGGGCACAGCAAAACCACTGTCATATTTTCATGTTATGAATCATTTGGCATAAGTTCTTATCCAGAAGAACTTACACAATTAGTCCATTCATTTTTTATATTTTTTTCTGGCTGCCACTAAACATGAGATCCTATGTTTCATAAGAATTTGTTTCATAAAGTAATTTCATCAAATGGATTTTGAGGTATGTTGATCAAAATTGTTGTAATTTCAAAAAGGTTGCAGATATAATCAAAATAATTTAGATTAGAAAAATGTTTCTGTACATTAATGTAGGGAAGCCTTAAACCATAAAGCCATAAATCATCCACTTGTGTAAAGAGAAAGATGTTGAAGATTTTTAGGTAAAGTAGTGTTAGTCTAGTATGTCCCAGGGGGCATCTTGCCACTTTGTATTTGATCATTGTTTCTACCTCTAATTTTGACACTGACTAGCCCAGTTAGCTAACGTAGCAACCTCAGTGTTAGGGTTATGATAGAATTAAGGACAACAGTTAGGGTTGGAAAACTTTAACTGATCTTCTTTTCAGGTGAGTGTTTACAGATAAAATACTGATTGTGGTGGCTAAGGCGAAAAAGCGCTTTGTTGTGTCCTGAATGCTATTGAAAATGGCCAAGGAATTAACACAGCTTCTCATGCTTTTAATGTGCCTCCTAAAATCCTGAGGTGCCACTGATAAGCAGGTCAGAACCCATGGTCAGACATTTGGGTAGGTAAACCAGTATGGGTGTATTGATACACAACTCCCAATGCAACTAAACGTTTGTATAGATGCAGAGGTAATGAATCGATTTGTATTGTGGATTTTTTGTTAATGTAGAGACTGAAAAGAGTATGGGACACCTATGCTACACAAAAGATTGGCTGGAACAAAAATATGCATACACAGTGTTTTGTAAGAACGAGTACTGAGAACAGAGAATCAAATTAAACCCACCACCTGCCAAATCCAAGTTAACTATATAATGTGCAGAGACAATGTATGGGATCATCTTTTTCTACCCATTGCTAATAAATTAACACTGCTGTGCAATCAGCACCTTGTTGTTATATAATTACATAAAAGGTTTGCGTGATTCCATGGCTATAGGTACACATATGATTACAGATGTGGTTTTGAGTGATCATGTGTTTTTTTTCCAACTGTCGATGGACAACCGCAAAGCTTACACCTCGGACCTGTGTTCAAACTACTCGTCGTTTTACCAGGTGAGTTGAAATGTAGGCCTACTCTCGTTCAGCAGGTCGCAAGATTTGTTGAATCTTGCGTGTACAAATCAAGCCTGGTTTGAGGATGAGATTAGAGGATGAGTGTCTAAATACCTGTAGTTCATTGACGTTGTGGCGTTGGTGCGTCTTTGTGCATTTGGCAGCCTTTTTTGGTAATAAAATGCTGTGGTCCTACACGTTTAATGGCGACCCTCCAAAGGGGCTGGTATGGTTGACCGATATACCTTATCAGGTAGATACATTAGATAAACCATTTGCAGGGCAGTTTTGAATTAATGAGATGCATTTTATTGCTTGATAGCAAACAAAAAATAGTTGCCAGCCAGCAGGTTAACAAGACTAATCAGTCAAGACTAAAAGTACAATAAGCTCATAAGGATGGCTCTAGTCGAATGGACAGATAGGCTACTCACTGCGCAGCAGATGTCAAAAGAGTCTCAAAAATGATAGGATGTATACGTATGTAAAATCAATGCAATTTTGAGCTATGTTTTAATAATCGTATTGTTCCATATCGCAGCAACGTCAGTGGAATGCCAGTACATTTAATCATTACCCAGTGTATGGATACAGTGTCGTATCGTCGTAATGCCGAGTTTTTACACAGTAGTGACCCATCTTCACTGGTTCCTTCAAATTTGTGTTGGTGAGTGAAACCCCAAAAATTGAAGGGCCCTTTAGGACTCAAATCATTGAAAGTCGGAAAACTTGCCTTTAACCTGGTGAAGAGGATGGGAATCAAAAATACGTTCAATATAGGTATCCATTTGGCAGACATAGACTGGTTTTTAGGTTTTATAAACATCCACAATTATCCATTCAAATTTCACAGGCAACCAATCCAACTCAAGACAAAACTCATCTGTCTAAGAATAGGTCCTCCAGAAATTAATTTGTCCCCACCATGGTGTTAAAAAATGAATATATTCAACATTACAAATGATTTCAAACCATTTGGTCGTGTGTCTAAAGACTGCAATCTTGACTTATTTAAACAGTAATGTCTTCTTTTGCTAGGTGAATTATGTTTATTTTATAAATGAAAGGGGCCATATATAAGATTTTTATTGTACTATTAGCATGAATACAGGCATAAATGACTAGTAAACATCTGCAGTTAATGTTTTATGTTAATGTTTCTAATATTACTTTTCTACAGAAGTGCCTGAGATATTCCCTATTTGAACATTCTCGCCAGTCAATCTAAAAAACATTAAATTAAAAGTAAATATTCCACAAATGTTTGAAAATGATAGACATTTTAATTGTCATAAGGTATGTACAGTGTTTTAAAAATGTGCAAATAGTCATGAATGACCAGGAAAAGAGATTAATATTGGTTAACTTCAAAATGTTGTATTCTACTGGTTGCTCTTTTCTTATGGCATCGGGTCACAGATCTTGCTGTTGTGAACACACATTGTGGTTAATTCACCTTGCAGATACAGGCATTTGTCAGTGTTTTATTTGATTTCCATTTCTTGTTGAGTCTGTATGGTTACTGAACACAGTTCTAACTCAGCTCTACATACATTATTTAGTATTTTATCTGACAATACTAAAATACTATTGCAAAATACTGCAGTCTTAATTGGGTGTTTATCCCCTTGTGTGAATTCTTCGCTGATAAGTGGACCCCAGACATCATAACTACAATGAGCAAGAGTGGAGTTGTATGTGCTTTTTGAAGATGAAGAACATCTATTCTCTAAGGTCATTGTCACCACCCGCCTCTTAGGCTGTGACAACAAAGCAGAGAAAACACATGGATAAAGTGAAAAAAAGGTAATTTATTAACATTTAGTCAAAGTTGTGCATATGGGGAGAGGAAAGAGAGCTGAATGTGACCAGGACGCCTGCATGCTGCCACACAGATTCACCCAATCAACATGGATGTTTCGCCAAGCCCCACCCATATTCCTGCAAGACGAGATTATACAAACAACATTACTGGCAGATAATGTGTGGGAGGGCTGTCACATCATTCACAGCCTTGTTTATGCTACCTATGCTGTTGATGTTGAGGCCGAGGTAACTGTAGATGTTTGCTCTAGGGCAACACTGTTTAGGTAGAATTTATGTTTGTGTTCTTGGCTTCTGGACCTTCTTTGGAAAATCATTAATTTTCTCATCCATGTCTGATTGAATATGTACTGAAGTTCTAAGAGCCTGCTGTAGGCCGTCCAATGTTGGAGACAGAAGCACACTCTCTCTTCCTAGCTCTCCCTCTCTTGCTTCCCCTATCTCCAACTGTTTCTCTTCCTCTTCTCTCTCTCTCTCTCTCTCTCTCTCTCTCCCTGGTATCAGTGGCCATATACGTGATTTTGGGGAAAGGACACCATGCCCAGATGCCCGCAGTGCTATCAGCAGCACCACTCAGTTGCTGGCTCAGGGCTCTGGCAATCGATACCTATCTAGTCACCGCTACCGCTAATGTAGCTAAAGTCCTGACACACACGAACACACATACACACACTGGTATTGCTACACTTTTACAATAACCCTAATGCTAGCCCTAAACCTTACTAAACCTACCTCAAGACTTTAAGTGCTCACAAATATTGTAAAATAAGTACACACAGACACAGGTTAGTGAGGTGTGCGTTATGTAGCTACCTATGTTTTAGACCTGATGCTAGCTCAGCATTAGCTGCCAGTGGTGTGGTTCATTTTTCCCACGGCCGCTTCCCCTCTGGAGACGCAGGGCTATTTCAGGAAGCAGGAGAAGTAGAACGGGGAAGAGACAGGTGCCAAGGAAACCAGTGAGGAACACTAATAATAACAAACTGACCGAGAAACAGCAGAGTGACACAGACCACAGGAAACAGACACAAATCACATTACAACAAACACATCTACATACTGTACTGATTATACTTCAGGCTACTGTCTGCTCACCTCACATCTGGGTTTCAGATTGGCTTGGAGTTCTCTCCCCTCTCTTGGTCTCTATTTCTCTGAAATACACACACACACACACACACCCTTCCTCTCTCACACACACAGATTCTCTCTAACTACAGCAGGCTGTTGGCTCCCAGCCCTTCACCTTTTCAACACGGCAGTCAGCAGAAAATATTCACTTAAGTGCCCCCCCCACACCCCTCCACCCTCATACGACACTCTCCACCCTAATGCACCCCCCACCAGCCAATCACCACACCTCTTCCTCGGCCCCAGAACTGAACCCCTCTGCCGCCCAACGACACACAGGGGGCCGACGAGTTCCACATTCTTAACTAATGGTGTCACCGTGGTTCGACAGAGTCCATGTCTCGGGCGCATTCCCACTGTATAGGGAGGGCACGCAAACACACGCACAAACAGACATACACACACACACACACACACACACAGAGGGACACACACAGGGAGTTGTTGCGTAAACACCACAGGCACGCGTTCTCCGAGGGAGACAGAGTTGGATCGCAAACCGCATACACATACTCGCCCACATTGCACACACACACACACACATCGTTGAAATAGACAGACAGACTCGCAACTACAACTCACGTTCATTCTACATACCGTTAGGTTAACAGTGACATCACGGGATGGCAGACATACAGACAGTGGTTCGATGGAAACGGACAAACGTAAAAACACATGTTTCGTGGAGCCTAGGTCACACACAAATGCTGATTTTCTCCAGCAGATACAGTATCTACTAATATCCCGACACAAAAGCACACATTGAGACGCACGGACACATAGAGACACACGCACGCGCACACACACTAAGGATAAATCACCATGTGAACAGGCCTGCAGAGATACATATTATGGGGTTACTTAGTTACAGCACATAAAACACGCAACAGTCAGAGGAAGAGAGCCAGCTGTCACTTCAGAAGGTCAGCAGGAGAAGAGGTCGATGTCCCTCTGAATATGAGTGTTTGTTAGAGAGAGAGGTTAAGATAGATAGAGAGAGAGAGACAGAGAGAGAAAGGGAGAAAGAGAGAGGGGGAGGGAGAGGGAGAGAGGGAGATTTGCCATGAATACATAAGTGGCCTTCAGTAGTGTAGGTCTTTTCAATATATTTTTGTTCCAGGGACAGGCAAAGCACAGCCTTCTTCTTCTGGTGACCGTTTGACTGAAACATTTTAAAATATCTTTTTTTTAACATCAATATATCTGCACATTTTTTCTAAGCCCTTACATACTACAAATAAGTATTATTTTAAGATTGGCATAACATGATCAGTCAAGAACATTTACTCATTCTCTATCTGAGGACACATGGAGGTATCAGACATTTGCTACAGGCTACTGGCAAAACCTCAATAAATTACACTGAAATGCTGTTGAGGTAAACCAGATTTCAATCTGAATGATTCAGGTCTGTCGATTGTAGTGACTGATTTGCATCATATTGTGGATGTTCTTTAACAAAAAGGAAGATCTTTAAGTTTACTTACAGTAAGTGTTTCTACAGACGAAAGTATGAATTGCTTTAAATCAGGAGTAGAATCAGTAGGACTTAATCAGAGGTATGCCGGTGTCCGGCAGGCTGTCCTCCAGGAACCGGCTCTGGTTCACAGACCTAAGATGGAGAAAACTAGTCTGGTCTGAGTAGAGCCCCACAGCCAGTCATTAATCAAGGATAAGTAGCCTAGACTGAAAGGCCTGTAAATTAGATAACAGTAAAGTCTAGACCCTAGTATAGTCTTACTCTGTTAGCATACAGGTTAGTCTTCCAGTGAAATCACCAGCTCTGGTTTCTGAGGAAACTCCTTTTTTGTCAAAACAGATGATTACTTAGATAGCAGGTTAGAAGAAAGCAGCACATTAGGTTACATAGCTAACATAGCAGGTTAGATAATTGGAGGTATAGCAGGTTAGGAGAATAGACTTAGGGTTAGACTTTGTAAAATGCTACACACTATGTTCTCTACATCACGTTCTCCACACTATGTTCTCCACACCACGTTCTCCACACCACGTTCTCCACAATATGTTCTCCGCACCACATTCTCCACACTATGTTCTCCACACCGTGTTCTCCAAACTATGTTCTTCACACCAATCTTGTACTGCAGGGTCACATACCTGTTTTTGGCCCACCTGTGAATTTGCGCGATTCTTATCATTTTCCTTCCAACTCTCTCTACAATGAGCTGAGCACTACAGAACATCGGCTTGTTTGTTTATGGCAACATTCATTGTAAACCATAGATACTGTAGTGTGTGAAAAGCCCAGGAGGGAGGTTGTTTCTAAGTTGACTGAAACCATAATGCCTGGAAAAGCAATCATAACACAATCAAGGTTGCTTAGGTCATTTGTTTTGTCTATTCTAATTTGGAATTGAACAGTAACTGAATGCCTTCATGCCTGTCTGATTGCTTTACACAGCAAACCATGGCCTACTGAGTCCACATTACAATGCACTGTGTCTTTCTGTAATGAGGAGCTACATAGGGCCAGGTGTTCTACTACAAAATTTGCCTGACAATAAAACATTAGGCCTTGTGTTGAAGTTAGGAGAGAATTGGCCACCGAGGTTCTGGTTATCTAGTCTCCTCTGCAGACCACTACAAGTGGATAAACTAGGTCTCCGCTACGATTTTGGAAAAACCTCAACAGTCATGTCCATGCTAAAACAACTGATATAAACGTAGTCTTCTATCCCTCTCTTTTCTCCTACAGTGCATCTACAGTGAGAGAATGTAGCGTTCTACAACACTGTGCAACGGTGGAGAGCGTGAGGATGGGAGTGTGGGAAAGAGAACATGAGAGTGTGACAAATAGAGAGGGATGGGTGAGGGTAGGGAGGATAGACTGTTGACAGCGCCCCAAGCTCCTTCTTACGCTGCAGCAACGTAATGTGAGCTAGCTGCACCAGAGGGGAAGCATCATGTGGACCCCAAGTCTATATGAGCAGCCGTTCCGACACACATACACACACTCACATCCAAACTTGTCATTCCAAGGAGTTCACAGGCCTATTAATACCCCACTTCAAGGACTGAGGGATTGGGCAATGAGCCATGAGATGCTATCGGGTGACTGAAACACACTTGTGTTGCTCCTTCTGTCTGCAGGGTGTACTGCCTTTCACTCTCTGCCTAAAAGCCTAGTAGAATTCCCCTTTATAACACATGCATTGAGGACCTGGTAAATACACTGGTGGTCCCGTAGCAGTATAGCAGTACCCTATTACTCTCCACAGTTAAGTAAACACTGGTATTACGTTTTAACCGCTTGTGTTTAATTGGCAACAATAAATACACTGAATAGGTATCTACTCGTGATGGCAGTGGGTAGACTGACAAATGAAGGTTTATTTACGGCTTTGCACTCCGAGTGGCAGCGATAGACCTGTCAATGGAAAGACCTGCTGCTTTCTGATCTTCTACAAGTGGCTGTATAGGCCATATATCAGGACCTCTGAAAAGAAGTATCCGTTCTCCACCAGCCATTATTGTAACACACACACACACACACACAAACAGCAACCTCCCTCTCCTCTACCGCGATAGCCATCATCTCCAGCGCGCCCTAGCGCTAATTACTCTAGAGTTGACCTGGCGCGCACTGGAGGGCGGGGAAGCGATAAGTCACATATGGCAGCGGGTGGGGGTCGTTTCATTCAATTGTCACGTTAAATACCACTGAACGGAATCGGTTAGGAGGGAAACCAAGTGTGTATGTATTGGGGCGTATATACACTTTCAGAGGAAGCGCGCTAGTCATGTTGTTTTTCATTCTGTTCTATTTTCCTTATTTCGTGAATAAATACAGTTACAGAGAAGGCTGGGGACTTTAAAAAATACCCCTCGACGCGTGTTTAGGTTTTTAGGGCATGCGTGGAATGCCATACCTAGCCGATATCGCTACAAGCATCAGGGGTGTCCGCGGGGTCAACACAGCAACGTAAACACACACACACACACACACACACACACACACACACACACACACACACACACACACAGACTAGGCAATCCATGTAAGAAAAAACAAGAAAACATGTAACAACTTTTCTTTCGGTCAGTCTCGGTTGGAATGGACAAACGAGCCTTTACTCTGAATGTACAATACGTTATAGTTCTCGCATTACTGTAACCTCCATTAGAATGTCATAAACACTGTAGCTGAAGAGCCGTCTGGGGGCGGGAGGGGGGGGGTGAGTCTGTATTGGAGATGCAGTCTGTTTTTAAGGCCATTAGGGATTTAAAGTTAAACCAAAAAGATCTTGTTTCAGGGGCGAGACTGCATTTTATTTCTAAAAATACGGCCAATAAAAATATGACCCACAGCCGAAATAAATACTAGTTCTGGAGTTTGTCAGAAGGACTGGATTCCGCTCTCTGATTCCGAACATGAAGAGGGCCACAGGCAACTTTCTTCATCTGAAACTCCGCCTTCTGAGCGCTCTCCCGCCTATTGGCGCATGAGACCTCTCCTGGCAGCTAGTTGGCTGTCCCTCGCGGAGAGAAGGAGAACTCGCATTTTTACGGAGTGGGGCGGAGGTGCGCGGGCAGAAAACCGACCAGTAGCCTGTTATTACCCACAGCGTATTGAGCGCAATACCTAACGGATCAACCAGGCAACTGACCGGGCTCTGGGATGTCTCCTACGTTTCG
The DNA here is from genome assembly GCA_016801175.1 of Esox masquinongy. NCBI lineage: Eukaryota > Metazoa > Chordata > Actinopteri > Esociformes > Esocidae > Esox > Esox masquinongy. Next base: position 42,123 of record JACXGI010002651.1, read on the forward strand.
TGCGCGAGAAACCACAGAAAAACCAACGAAAACAGACTACGCGAGCCAGGAGTTTTAATTCCAAGGGGGATCTTGACTTACAGTTCCCGTTATTATCACTGCATTTGGATATTTTGTTTCCATCTTCGTTCCACGGTCAGGGTAGGCTAACAACTATGGTTCCAGTGGACCGTTTCGTCTTCAACCTGGAGCGGGTATAAACAGGCATTGACCGCGCACTGTGAAGTGGACTAAACTTTCCCCGGTGCCCGGCGGACTTGTGTCTATCAAGCTACTCCGGGAAACCTATCAGTTGATCAATTTGGATTCATATCGGAATATCTTAGAAACTTTCCTCACTCATCACAATGCGTCGGGCTGTGAACGCTTTTGCGGTGGTGGCGCTCTTCCTCGCGCTGCTGTGCGGTCCAGGTCTTAATGGCCTGGTGCGTGCATTCGGCGACGAGACAGAGGAGATGACATGCGACCCGATCCGCATCGCAATGTGCCAGGACCTGGGCTACAACGTGACCAAGATGCCCAACCTGGTGGGCAACGTCCTGCAGTCAGACGCGGAGCTCCAGCTCACTACCTTCACACCGCTCATACAGTACGGCTGCTCCAGCCAGTTGAAGGTACATACACACATACAACAACTTCTACCCAGTAGGTGCTTCAGACAGCCCAATGTGAATGAGCGCTCGCATACAAATAAACACACTAATATTCTATAGCTGCTCAAGTCACAGGTTATTATCCGGGCTGTGTGAGTGGAGAGGAAGAGAGCACATGACGATGTTGGTTGAGCAGCACGGGGCACGGAGATAATACATGGCTGGGGAGAGGAGAGAGATCCACATAGCAACAATGCTGCTTGCAGTACTATCTCTGCAAGTCCGCTTGTCGGCCTGATCCACCTTGAAGTCCAAAATGAAATACTTTTTATTTCTTCCTCGTGAAGGGATTTATTGCCCTAACTAAAATGACCAATGATCACTTATTTGTGTGGTTAGCAGTTAGATTCAAACATCAGACTAAACGGTGTTTCCCGTTGATTACTGTAATGAATCAGTGCTCCATAATCGCCTGTGGACACGACAGAACACCCGCAGCTCAGTCTCTAAGAAAATTTAATTTGACATGTGTGCAGTTTTTTATTCCAAGTCTAAATGATTTAAGAGGGTTTGTGGTGTTGTTTTGGGGTTGGACTTGGTGCTGTGCTGACTGTTATTGGTGTTATAGGGGAGATGTGTTAAGGTCCTCTCTAACTGTTTAGTGTGTCCATGTGTTTTTGAGTGGAACTTGACATTTCCTGTGAGCGAAGAGACATCCCACAAATTAGGCTTTTCCTCAGCCACACACACACACACACACACACACACACACACACACACACACACACACACTAGAGAGCACTCGGGTTACCTGTGGTAAAAGCGAACGGCTCTAGTCCATGGAACAGTATTACAGTCTCCAACAGAAAAAAAACGTCACTGATATGGTGTCCCTCTCTCACTATCACAGTGCTATCCAATGCTTCCCACACAGCAGGGTAACCCTCGCACACATGTATGTGTACACACACCATTTTTAGAATTGGTGTTTTTAAGGTTAAAGGGTTGGATTTCATAAGACATCCATCCCTCCGGGACTGTTTTGAATACCTGTTCATTTGTTGTAGTGGGTTCAATAATCATTTGAAAAGTCACTAAAAGTTTCACAGCAAACTTTGTTATAGTTGCCTGTTTTTTTCAGACTTCGAAGTTCAAAACACAATTCATGTTCATTATCAGTCATAGTCTACAACTAGTGTGGAATCCAATGTGCAGACGCCATGATGCAACACTGTGAAACCAGAAACCAAGCAGCGCAGACTGAACGGTAGTCCAATTTTAGCAATTTATGAAGTGTACATGTGCAGAAGTAACACTCTGTCTCTCCTTTTCTACAGTTCTTCTTGTGTGCCGTCTACGTGCCCATGTGTACCGACAAGGTGCCCATTCCCATTGGCCCGTGTGGCAGTATGTGCTTGTCTGTCAAGAGGAAATGCCTGCCCGTTCTCACGGAGTTCGGCTTCGTCTGGCCTGAGCTGCTCAACTGCAGCCTGTTCCCCCCTCAGAACGACCATAACCACATGTGTATGGAGGGTCCCGGGGACGAGGAGGCCCCGTACCACCCTGTCAGGCCCCTGCCCCCCCAGGAGGAGGAGTGTCAGGCCCTGGGGGCGGGGCCAGACCAGTACGCCTGGGTGAGGCGGAGCCACAGCTGTGCGCTACAGTGTGGGTATGACGCAGGGCTGTACCGGCGCGGGGCCAAGGTGTTCACGGACGCCTGGATGGCTGTCTGGGCCGTGCTGTGTTTCCTCTCGACCACCCTGACCGTCCTCACCTTCCTCCTGGACTCGACGCGTTTCTCCTATCCTGAGAGACCCATCATCTTCCTCTCCATGTGTTCCAATCTCTACAGCGTAGCCTACCTGGTAAGCCCACAGAACATAGAGGAGAAATTCATTCTCAGTAGGTTTTTTCCAGCCTTCTCCATGATCAATGATTTGGCTGGACAGTCTTGAAGCAGTTGGATGGAAACATATCCAGACCTCCTAGCTGTCAGTGCTCATGAAGACAACTAGACATGGATAAGAAGCCATGTTATTTTATGACCCATAATGATCCACGTCTAACCTGTCTCACTGTCTCTCTCTCTGTAGGTCCGTCTGACTCTGGGTCGGGAGCGCGTGTCCTGCGATCTGGAGGAGGCAGCGGTACCGGTTCTGGTTCAGGAGGGCTTAAAAAGTACCGGCTGTGCCATCGTCTTCCTTCTCCTTTATTTCTTCGGCATGGCCTCCTCTCTGTGGTGAGTAACGCTGAGAACGCCCGGGTGAAAAGTACGGAGGCGAGGGAAACTGCAAGAATGCTCTCCCAACTCTCAGACATTCACCGTCTCTTTTTTTTTCTCGTCTTCCCCCAGGTGGGTGATCCTGACCCTGACCTGGTTCCTGGCCGCCGGTCTGAAGTGGGGTCACGAGGCCATTGAGATGCACAGCTCCTACTTCCACATGGCGGCCTGGGCCATCCCGGCCGTCAAGACCATCGTCATCCTCATCATGCGCCTGGTGGACGCCGACGACCTCACGGGCCTGTGCTACGTGGGCAACCTGCAGCAGGAGGCCCTGACGGGCTTCGTGGTCGCTCCGCTCGCCGCCTACTTCGTAGTCGGCACGCTGTTCATCTGCGCCGGCCTGGTGGCCCTGTTCAAGATCCGCTCCAACCTGCAGAAGGACGGCGCCAAGACGGACAAGCTGGAGCGCCTGATGGTGAAGATCGGCGTTTTCTCCGTGCTCTACATGGTGCCTGCCTCCACCGTCATTGGGTGCTACCTCTATCAGCTGTCCCACTGGGGGGACTTCAGGGCCAGCGCCAGGGACTCCTACATAGCGGCCGAGATGCTGAGGATCTTCATGTCCCTGCTCGTGGGCATCACGTCGGGCATGTGGATCTGGTCGGTCAAGACCCTGCACACCTGGCAACGCTGCTCCGTCCGCCTCTGGAGGGACAGCCGGGTGGGGAGGGGCAAGCGGGTGCCGGGCGAGAACTGGATCAAACCGGCCAAGGGCAACGAGACCGTGGTGTGAAGGAGGGAGTTACTGGGGGGGAGTAGTTTTTTTTTAAAGCAACATGTTGCCCCTCCCAAAACAAAGCCTCACATCCACTGCCTTGGAGAGTGAGAGGTACAGAAAGATCGCAACACTGAGCCACACAGCGGTCTCCTACGCCTCTGTTATCTCTCTCCTGGCAGACTAAACCGTGGTCACAGACTGTCTGACTGGGTTGCAGCCTGAAGCAGGCTCCGGAACTTGATAGATCTTAAAAACTTCTGTCGTTAAAGACAACCTTTTAATGGTTGAATTTACACTGGACAACCATGGTGCAGATGATGTACAGATCTAAACTCTACAGCCACAATGAAATGCCCTGTGACTTGCCGATGTGGACTTATCTTGATTAACGTGCCTTAGTAGAGACAGGAGTCTCTGAGTTGCTTAGCCAGCCGCACTCTGGTAGCTATGAAGCTATACTACTGCAAAGGCACCTGGGATTTGTAGTGACGGAGCTGCAGCTAAGGCACCTAGGAAACATAGGCCGGTGGCCTTCACCTCAGTGCTCAGTGAGCACCATTGCTGACCTCCACTGATGTACATTTTAACTAGGAAACAGAAACTTTGCTATGAACTTTAACCTGTGACCCTTAGCCACTTAAGGTGGTCCGAAATTTAACTGGTGGAAGTTTTTTCCTTTCCAAATGTGTGATAAGAAGCAGGTATTCTTCTGCTAGACAATCAAGACCCACATCACGCCAATGCAATAACACACCCACAGAGAAACACATGGACATGCCCTCATACAGCCTGCACAGTAGCACCCTTATGCAATCCACTCCCATCAAATTTGCTGCATCAGCTGAGATAGTATTGCATTAAAGTGCAACCATCATGAGACAGTGAAACACAACACACTGCAAGGTGACGTTGGGTCTCCAGAGGAACTCCAAAGGAGACAGAGAGCCTCTCAACTCTTCTCTGTTCCTGGCCTGTCTCTCTGTTCTTCTCTAATCCTGGCCTGTCTCTCAGCTCTTCTCTGTTCCTGTCTTGTCTCTCTGCTGTTTCCGTTACTGGCCTGACTCTCTGCTGTTCTCTGTTCCTGGTTTGTCTCTCTGCTCTTTGTTCCTGGCCTGTCTCTCTGCTATTCTCTATTAATGTCCTGTCTCTCTGCTCTTCTCTGTTAATGTCCTGTCTCTATGCTCTTTGTTACTGGCAGGTATCACTGCTCTTTTACAGGCCTGTTTTTCAACTTCTGTGTTGCTAGACAATCTAAGCAGAAAGGTCCTCTGTGTTTGCAAGTCTTTGAATGTATGGCACTCTGGTTTATGGGTCTCAAATGACACTTTCTATTCCCTGTATAGTGACCAGGTCAGAATTAGTAGCCTACTTTATGAGGAATAGTATTGGGTTTCATTTAGGAATTGGCCTTTGAAGTGTCATTTTAACCTGTTGGCACCTCAGACCCTTGGATACTGCCAACTCTAGCTAGCCCGTAACTCCATGAAGTACTTTAGGAAAAATAACTATTTTGTAAATTGTTTGTTGTCATTAATGTACTATACATAATGCTAATTTATCTTTGTAAGAATGTGTCAAAAACCTAAAAAGAAGTTTGTTATTTAAAAAACACTTTTGTATCAGAAGAAGTAATAAAAACGTTTTGGTTTTAAAATGTACTACAGATTTTTTTCATGGCCTTTTTTGTAATGTTATATATAAACCATAATTTACCAGGACTGCATCAGTGCTACATCATACTGAAAACTGGATTAAAAATAATCTTAACATGTTCAGACTGAAAGGATATAAATGAGCCTGAGTTTATGATGCTTATTCACTAGTTCCAGTAAGGTATTACTAGTAAAATGCTGCCTTCTAGAGCTGAAATGGTGTAACTACACCAGGTGGTGGGACTGAATAATACGTCTGGTACAAACTGCCATTCAGCCCTGAGTTTGAGTTCAGGAAGGTTTATACAAGGCTAAGAACAGAAAAAAAATACGAAAACAAATAGAGAATAACATGAAATGAAATTAGCATGGAAAACACTGGCAGCCCAATTCTAATCCACTTTTAGGTCTTTAAAATTTTTGTTTGTCCTTTCAAAATACCGATTAGTGGAAAAGATATTAGAGTTAGGATGCCTGCATAAACACACAATATGAAACAAGCACATTTTTTTACAATCACATTTACTGTCTGTAAACTAAAACGGGTAACATGTTCATCAGCAACAACCAAATGTCAACAAGGTGACAGTTAATCTAATTTACCAGGTTTTCAAAGAAATGTCTAAAACTACTTCCCTCATAATGATGTTAATGAGAAAGAAAATCCAGGGGAAGGTTATCTTTTGTACTGTTAAAACCAAACCAGTAAAATGTAGAGGAGTTACATGTTCCCTTGTTAAAGATACATTTTCTTTCACATTGTAGTAATTTATGAGATGTTCTTATTCAGAGTTCATGCAAATTGCACGTGTTTTCGCACATGTGCAAAAGAGTAAGTACAATTGTCTACAACTTGCACAATAATTACTTGCACATGGGTTGCTGATCAAAACTGAGTTGATTCTCAGTGAAATTGTCATACTCTTCACAACTTCTAAACATTCTTTCATCATGTGAGCCTTCACATGCAAAATGATCCATTCAATTATCAAAATCTCTCAGTCATACATGTATATTCCATAAATATCAATGACATTGAATGTTTGTAATGTCTACTAAATTTGCAAATGACCTGCCAGGTGACATAGTAATGAAATAGGAATTTCCAGGAAATGTGCCCCGGTGCATCGCAAGGGAAAACATCAGATGTGATGTTGACAAAAATCTCTTGCCAGACCAACAAGAACGACAGGATGTCCACCAAGATGAGAACTTGTAGTGTTACGTACTATGAGGAGGTGCAATTCATTGTTTTTTACAGAACTACTGCAGGTTTTTTCGTTGGGGTTGCAGTTTTTTTGTTTTCATGGATGTCATTTTGTGGTGAATTTTCAGCTCACTATTTGTGACTTCACATGTAAGAAATATGTAAAAATGGACATACAAATGTGAATTTTCTGTTTACATGTAACACATTGCTACAAAAATAAATGTACTCTACACATACAAATGTGCATAACCTTTCTCTGTGTACTACATTATTGTACAGTATCGACTTTTCCCAGTAGACTTGTATCTATTGTTGAAATTGTGTGATACACAATAACAGTGTGATACACAATAACATTCAGCTAGACAAAACTGACATTCTTGTATAGAACAGTAAGGAGTCAGTGTCAACAAAAAAACCTGAAATTTAGATAAAACAAACATTTCCAGGGTGGAATGCCATGGTGAAAAAACATCTAAACATTTTGACCAGTACGGCACACAATGACAAAATAATTGTTCATTTTGGTGGCATTGGCCAACTTACTGACTAAAAAACTAGGTTTTGAAGCATGAATTAAATGTTTTGGGTGAGTTACTACATTTTGCAGACATGCCATAGATATGTGATGTCCCATGAAACAGATGTGAAGATTGTACTAACAGTTTAGAGAATGTTAAGAATGTTTTGAAAAGTGAACCAAAGCGATTGAGAAAAACTGTAAAACAAACCGCTGACTGACATTATATAAAAACAGGCTGCTAACTGACATCATATAAAAATGAAGGGCTTCATCTTTAATGTCCAAAAGCATTAATTTCATCACACTTTTCATTTCCCCTGAAATCTGTTGTTTGTTGGTGAGGAGGAAACTGAGTTGGGGAGGGCAGAGCGGGTGGGCAACTTTCATGTCGTCGCCCACAAATGGTTAAAGCCAAACTGTTTGAGGGCCAGAGCCGTAGTCTCAACTGAGGTAAAAATTTGTTTTTACCTCAGTTGAAGGAAAGGGAAGGGCATGCACTCTAACCCTGGCCCAATGTCCTGTCAGAGTATTCAGAATAAGGTATATTTCTGCACTCAAGGTAACGCTGCTGCCTCACAGACTGATGTTTATGCAACTCTGCTTAGGGTACAGTTCAGTCTATTTTTCTGCACCGGCCAATCAAATTCCAATTTCAAATATTACACTAATTTAGCTAAGCTAAACTTCATTAAGTCACATTGGATTAGAGTGTCTGCTAAATGACTAGAATGTAGATGAGTGAAATTTTATCTTTTGAATCACATTAGCAGACTTTGCATATCTATCTGCATATTGGCTGCCTATTTTAAAATTAGGGATGGGTTAATGTTAGGATAAAGAGTCTTTTTTCCAGAGCATGTTTGCACATTTCATATTTGAATTTGAATAATCAGCAGAGTTGCTCAAACCTGTTACTTTGGGGCAAGATGTACCTTATGTGAGCCTTTAGCCTTTTTTAAAATTCACACTCGCCCGAGTCAACCAGTCACACAAATTATTGCCTTCAGGGCAGATCTGCTCACAGTATATGTTTGAGTAAGTAAAACTCCCACATGCGGGATAACTGGCCCATGAGCTCAATGAGAAATCCCTGTTAAGAAACAGAAATAAGAGTAAACATATGTGATGCATACAGTACATAGGTCTACAACTTCCAGTCCAGGTAAATGTGACACTTGTTTGCAAGGTAGACAACAAAAATATGCTCTTTTGGCCAAACAATAAAAAAGGTCAAATAAAAAAATCCCTTATAACAGATGTTTGTTCAGATTATGATCAAAAGATACACTACAATGCCAAGGCCTTTCCTTGAAAACATAATGGAAGAAACTGCAAGTGTAGCTAAACGTCTCTTATGTCGCCCGTTTCAACACCAACCTCATGATTAATGATTGTGATAAGTGCTCCAGAGGCACAGCCACTCAAACGGAAGAAACAGCCTACACTACGACACACAATTCTAGCTCTCTCGTTCTCTGGATGTAATTTGTTCACTGTAAAATTACCCCCTTATCCTTCAACAGGAAGTCAATTACACCAATAACAACATTTATGTTGTGTGTCCGAAACCATCATCCATCAAATCACTGCCTGATTAAGCTGAGTACGTTTGTGTGCGCATGGTATGTGTGTCTATGTGTTTGAATGTGTGAACAGGCATGATCTAAGCCCATACATTAGAATACATTCCTGAAATTTAGCGTCTGCTGAACTGAGTATTTTTTTAAGAGCTCAGTCAAAGGACCAGAATGGAAGCGAATTTGACAGCATCTCTCCATTGCTTCCAGATGTGCACATTTACATATTTTAATGGTAGTACAAGTGTGTGTGTGATCCATGTCTATGTGACGTCCCCACAAAGATAGTAGAACCGGAAAAAATGGCCCCTACAAGGTATTTTGACAGTTACCCTCTAAAGATTTGTTTTACACTTTTAGATTAAGTTTAGGGAAAAACGTATGATTGGTCACAGTGACAGAATTGGTTGTAACTTTTAGGTTTAGACGTTACCAGTAAGTTAAATTGTTAGGTGTTAGGGCAAAGTTAAGTTATTGAGGTTAAGTTAAGGGTTAGGTTAAGGTTATGATTTAGGTTAGAGTTAGGATTAGGGATACATAATAGGGAACATTGATTTCTGGGCCATGGTTAGGTCTCAGGTCCCCACAAGGATAGATGAAAGACAAATGTGTGTGTGTGTGGCGGGAGATGTTTACGTGTAGAGGAATACCTACGTTCATCCCACTGGAGGTCATCATCGTTGCCCTCGCCCCTCATTCCTAACTCACATAGTCTCCTCCACATTTCAGTGAACCTCGTTGTTTTGTTGCTGCTGGGAACTTGAAATGTACAGGACTCTTTTTCACCTCCATTAAAAATCCTGGCTGATGTGTTTGGGAATGCAGAGAGATTGTCGGAGCAGTACTCCCATATCCACCTGGAATAGCGCTAAGCCCACAGACCCGCTCTCTGTTTCAGATCCAGAAGACAAGTGGTTAACCACTTGCGTGTGTGTGTGTTTCAGTTGCACAATGCCACCTCAGGCAGAGCTCCGCAGCTGTTCACGCTTGGCTAGGTGATATTGAATGTATTTTCCCACAATGCTCAGTCTCCTCCCTGTTATCCCTGTGGATAGGTGGGCTAAATGGCCACAAGGGGCCCCTCGTGGATAACAAAGCATGAGCATCCATCATTTATCATTTTTAGAGCGAGTGGCAGTGCTATTTGGGTGATTTGTAGCTTCAGTTATTCTGTTACGGAGAGCTCTAATCACTTATGTTCAATGGAAATAGAGATTTATCCACACACACAAGAACCAGAGGAATGGAAATTGAGATTTATCTACACACAACACACAGGAACCAGAGGAATGGAAATGGAGATTTATTCACACAGGAACCAGAGGAATTGAAATACAGATTTATTCACAAGCAGGAACCAGAGGAATGGAAAAAGAGATTCATCCACACGCAGGAACCCTGTTGCCTGACTCTCCAGCTCTCTTAATCCACCCTCTATATCTTTCATTCATTATGCCACTATCGCCCTCAGCCTTTCTGTAACTCGTTGTCCTGGAAATGGATTTGGATAAGTGAATCCATATGAATTATAGTGTGGATTTATCAATAGAAGTAAACTCTTCAAGGATCAATTATTTGGAGTGCCAGTATATGGGGTTGGAAAAACAACTCTGGTGTTGCCATTGAGCTAGTTAAATATCAGGGCCACACACACAAACACACATCACTGAAATAGGCCAATAAACATTGCGGTATTTACATGTCTGTGAGTTTTGGCAAGTGCTAATAAGGAGAAAACAGTGAATGTGTTGGATCAGAGGGGGCTGGCGTTCTCATCTCCAATTGAATTGTTGAT